>JAQGBJ010000951.1:0-28942 GCA_034698345.1 Sphaeridia pumilis | reverse complement strand
GGAACGCCAACCCACCAAACAACTTCATCAGATATCAGCTCTCTTGGCCTTCAGCTTCATTCCATGTTGACGTCATCTTCAGCAAAGCAGCAAAAGTCCCAACACCAGCCGCTGGCTCAGCAGTTCAACCCCTTCGTCAAGACCAATGTCAACCCCGTTCGGAAGCTCTTTGATTCTGATGACGATGATCAAGACAGTAACAGTAAGAACATGGACGACTTGTCTTCACAGTTGAACACTCTTGTGTTGGGATCTCAAAGAGCGCCAGTCGTCGTCGATTCTTCCAAAGTGAAACGGGATGATGCAGTTAATATTGTTGACCCGTCTGCATTCTCCAACATTTCCTCAACTACGTGGACATCGTTCAAGTTGGACGTTGAGAAGATTATGAACGCCATGCAGGGTTAAGCAGTACCATATATTTTTACCTTCTTAACGGAGATTGACTCAAAAGTGTCTAGCACTAAAATCTAGACTTGTAATCTTATTAGTTGTTGCTCCATTTTTTCCGTGTCAGTTGAATCAATCGCCCAATCGAAAGTAGTTTTATAGCAAACAAACCGGTCTTGGTTAAACCTGGCTGGTTTCAAGTATTTTGCAGGGATCATGTGTAGATTTTTACCTTTGTTTGACTGTAGCATAGATTCTTAGATACTATTTTTGTAGCTCAAAACTTGACTTTAGGTCAAGCCACGTGAATCATTATTTTCGTGCTGTTTCCGGAAGTATTGTCGCTTTCAGTTCTCAAGTTTCAAATGTTGTTATTTGTTATCAAGAATAAATCATCAAGTTTAATTCCAAAAATGTTTAACGTTTAGAAAATCAGCTGAGAGTCTATACCAGTGCATGTAATACGATTTCATCACCCAAATAGTAGCAACTATGTGTTATTCTAATGAAGCTTGCTTAAGCAAACATTGGACCAAATACCTAGAATATTTCCAAACATTTTTGAATTTGCCGCTCGCTTCAGTTCATGGGATTTTAGCCATGTGCGTTTGTTACAAGGAAAAGCTGCATGCCGCATTCCACATTCGGCTCTATTTGCTACTGGGCACTTCTAATTACGTGTGATCTTGCACAGATTCTAGTTTGTTTAGCTTGATTTTGGCTTCAATTAGTTAAAAGTTATCTTTGATTGATAGAACTGACTGAGTTCCAGTTAAAATGGAATTCATAAATGATGCACCGCAGTTAACAATGTGGTTATCTGCATTGTTTGAAGACTACAGTAAACTTGTTAATTCGTTCGTCCAAAGTGAATTATGGACCTACGATGGTTTCGAAGGAATGGCAAAAAACCAAAAACTTAATTACATCCATTTGTGGTAATTTTAGTTATTTTCATTTTCACAGAATTCTAAAACTTTTATAATCTTGATGAAATTTACGATTCCGAAACTTGACTCGACTTATTTGTATCCCCTTACAGTTCAGTCAAGAAATCAAAATCCGGGAAAGAAGAACATCATCGAGTAATGTCGAATCTGATAATGGATGCAGCAAAGCGCTACTATCTTCATTTTCCGTGGATTCCACTTCGACCTGATGAAAAGAAAAGACCTCCTCAAGATGGACCTTCAACTTCCGCGGGTGCTTCCGCTCCTAGTTCTTCTGAAAACTCGGGCCTCAAGGTTGATATGAACAAGATTACAGAGGCGAGATTGAAAGCTCTAGTTGCCGGCTTCTACTTGGTGTATTACATCTACCGGAGTTTTCCAAATCTGCCTTCGCCACAATATGAGCAAGCCGCCATCAAAGTTGGAAAAGAGGATATCGCCAAAATGACCATGTTCCTAGGAGAGTTGGTGCCTACCTTGAAAGATTTGATTGGCGAAACAGGAAAATTGGCCTGCAGTACGGTTATAAGTTTGAACTTTGACCTGATATTGCGGCGGGCTTACAAACCGACAGTCGGTGGTGGATCGGTAAGTTTATGATGATGGATACTTGGAATCGATCAAGATTGAATGTGGTTCAGAGGCTTATTTGAATGTTTTTACCAGTTTGGAATCGCTGTACATCAGCAAGTCTTTCATAACATGGTTGAGGCCAAGACGATGGAGTTTTTGATTCAAGATCAAGATATTACTACAGAAGTAACTGAAGTAGAAGAAAAGATTCACAAAGTGTTGGAACGCACCACTGACTGCGACATTGAATTGAAAAACCTCAAGTCGGGATGTTTGAAGAAGAGCTTGGCTGTTAAGTACTGTAAGTGTGTGTCAGTTGTGAAAAGATTTATGGTTTGTTTTGTTCTACAAGTCTGAAAGTGTTACAGGGAACACACGGCGGAACAATCACACAGATGATGGGGGTGTCGGAGAAAGAAACCCCGACCAGATGCGACTGGTGGTTGCAGGACCAGCGAATCGGACTGGAGAACATGTTGAAAGAGATGGTATGTAATTCGGTTTGATTGAAGTATCAAATACGACGGCGACGTGTAATAATGTTATTTGAACGATTAACAGGACCAGAGGTCACGTTGAGTCCTGCTGATGAGACTTTGATAAAAACATATACTGATTTGCGTCACCTGGGCAAGAACAGACCGATGCACATTAAAAATATGGCGTTTGGACATGGACCGGGTGCTGTTGAGCAGAAGCTTGTTACGCGGGCAAAACGACAGGTTCGTGTCTGAATCACTACTGCATACGTATTACTTCTTTGTTGTAGAATTTGACCCAATAATTCAACTTCTTGTTTCACAGAAGCTGACATTCGTAATTCCGAGAAAAAACGCTAGACAACATTCCCACAGAAGAGATAAAGCATCAGGAAAAGTTTGGGGTTTCATTTGCGACGTTCCTAAATTTTCTCAATCAACCTCAACCGCTCTTGTACCTTATCAGAGCAGATTGCCCGTTCGTGGAGGATTCAGATCTCCAAAGTTCCAGCAGCCGCTGGCCCTTACATTTGGAGAGGATGTTGAGTTAGACACCACCCAGCCTTCAGTTACTGCCGGTCGAGGTGGTACCACCCGCGGTCGAGGAAGACCAAGAGCTGGTAATTCACGAGGCCGCGGACAAGGACGTCGAGGAAGGGGTAGGATTTTCTCTGGTGCCCTCGCCAGCCGAGTTGAAGATCACGAAGGTGAAAGAGACGAACAGCTTGATGTCACTACTAGAGGCCGTGGTCGTCGTGGAGTGACTCGATCAAATGTTGGTGGGTCAGGACGAGGTCTACGAGGTCGAGGTGCAGGGCGAAGAGGAAGGGGTCGAGGTCGAGGTCGGATCAGCACCCAAAGAAGCTCTACAGATCAACAGCAGGGAGTTCAAGTATCTACAAGTACTGTCGGAAGAGGACGTCGTGGACGTGGTAGACCCAAAAAGACAGACACGGAGCCACCTCTTCGAAGACAACGGGCAAACGCAAGTGCTTCCAGTGCTACCACAAGCCTAAAAATGTCGTCTGATCTTCAACCTCAACCTTCTGTAAGCGGTGTTCAGAGATCTCGTGGTAGACCAAAGAAGAATGTGGAACCTGAGTTCTGTCTTCGCGGCAGTAGTCCCGGACCCGGAAAAAATCTCACTCAAAACAGCTCTGAGGTAGATACTGTCGACACCCAATCTACAGTTGAACCTTCTGCAAGCGCTATTCAAGGAGGACCTCTACGTAAACAAAAGAAGACTGGCCTTGAACCTAAACCACTTCGTGGCAGAGGCAGAGGTACCCAAAACCGTTAAATCGTACCATTTTGCGGAATGAAGCCAAGCCCGTCGATTCCGAACCATTCTTTACCTCAACTTTTAGACACGCGAAGTTAGGATGGGCATTAAGACTCCACTCTTAAAGTTTCGTCTCATCTGTTAGTTCTGCGTTTTTACGTACAATTCTTGTTTTTTTTCCTTTCAAATTATAACTATAAATGAATAAATTGACTTTTGTTTTTGTTCTCAAAATCTTCGTTCGTTACTCATTTGACGTTACTCATGACATGACATTGTACAATACTGATGCACCTGAGCTTCAGAACACCAATACCTCTTTAACGTGAACCTCTAAAAGTTTCAAAGACATCAGGAGGACAAATTGATCATTTTATTCTCTCACATCATCCATCATATCACTAACAACTTACAGAGACATGCATGAAGTGTTCAGCGGTTATCATATTGTGCTACTATTTCTCATTTACTCTTTTACAAGATATACACTACGAACTCTACCCAGTACTTTCGAACAAAATATCTGCGCTGCAGGCCTCTCTCGAAGTGACACTTTACCGTAAATCTCAAACCTGCGAACGCATTCCTATTCAGAGGTTACTCTACATTTTCTGATAAATGGGTACTTTCTGTCCTTCGTTACATATGATAGCTTCAGGTTAGGGTACAAATTATTTGAATGTTTGGAAAATAAACTAAACAATTTCGTAGTAGATACACACAACTCTCACAGGTCACACGACCACACAATCACTCTTTTTATCATTACTCTGTCCAGCTCCTGAACTAACTCCATCGGCCTTTTCAATCTGTCCTAGAATCGTCGCAAAAATATCTGTAACGGAATCATTCTGTTTCGCCGAAGCCTCCAAAAACACTCCCTTCATTGATTCCGCCATCTTTTTGCCCTGTTCAATCGAAATCTTCCTCTCGCCATGAAGATCCTTCTTATTGCCAACGAGGACGATGGGAACATTATCCTTCCCAGTCATGTCTATCAACTTGTCATAGATTATTTGCAAGACTTCCAGAGAACGTGGATCGACGATAGAATACACTAAAACGTAGCCGTGAATATCCATCGAGTACTGCGTGGGGAAGATTGAATACTCGTCTTGTCCTGCCGTGTCAACTAGGGTCACTTGGTACTCCTGGCCTCGAACCTTCATATTCTTAGTGAAGGTAGCTTCAATAGTGGGTTCATAAGAGTCGACGAATTGGTTTTCAACAAACTGTATTGTGAGGGAACTTTTCCCAACGGAACGGAAACCCAGAACGGCGATACGTCTTTGCTTTGGTGGCATCTTGGTGGTGGTGTAGAATGAAAATCACAGTTTCAAGTTGATAGTAACGCCTACAAAGAGAACGAGGTAAAAGTTGTAATGTAATCCTTCGGTTTAAATCATCAGACTAGATTCCAAAATATACCATTTCTACGTTCATTACCTCAGGATTTAGAGTCTTTGTACAGTCTGTAGCAGATTCTTAACGTCTTGCTGCTCATCAAGGCCACGCAGTTAGCAAACTGTGAATAAAAGCAAATATTTTGATATACAGTCACAAATTTTCAGCAACTTCCAAAAAACTGCGATCTAGACTAAATACAACCTTCAAATCCAGCAATCTGTGAATAGAATTACCTTCACGTGTTTGTTGATAAGGATTTAAACTCCTTTTGATCGTAGATACTCTCGTCTTGCTAATTTGCGCGAATTATTCGCAATATATTATTATGCACGTGGGACAGATTTCTTGTTCACATGATCAGATCTTTCATTCATCAAGATCGAGAACAACACTTTCACTATAATTACTGCTAGTAGAGGCACTTTTAATTAATTTGCTGTGTCTATTAAATCGAATGTCTTTTGATCAAACTTTCGTTCAAGTTTGTTTTGATTCTGCATTACGCATTTGTACAAATGGAAACGCCTGTGCAGCCTTGCTCACAAAATCGTTATGCGCACCAAGTAAACAGAACGGCTCGTGCACCAAGGACGTCTATAACCAAAGCTGTATCCTGGCAGCGGGCGGGATAATCAAATTGGTATACACAATTTTCTCCGAGAAGACATCAAAATATTGACATTTGGTTTTACGTAAACAAACGTCAGAAGCGTTTGTAATTGTATAATGTGTAACATTTAATTGGCTTATGCAACATATGAAAAGTTTGGTACAAATGTTGATACGGACTTGAAGCGTAGACAAGAAATGAGGTAAGTTTTGGTTTTATGACCAGTTTTCTTCTATATTTTTGATTTGTCGCCATTGCAGATGTTTCCGTACATATGTGTATAATTTGGTTGCAGAATAGAATGGAGTTTCTGGATCTAGTCACATCAAAGATATTCCAAGACTGAAGACTGATACAACTACAAAAGACGGCTGTATTTGACCGAAATGTCACAGTTTCGTTGTATACCGAAGCTGCTAGTGGTGCTCCTTCTTCATTGTGTTGGACCTGGCCGATGTAAAGAAGAGTTGAGACAGGATGGAACTTCAATCCGGAACTTGTCAGAAGAGCCGGTGCTCCTTGTGGTCTCGTTCGACGGCTTCCGATACAACTACTTTGATAGGATCAATGCAACGAATATGGACTATTTGAAAAAGACTGGCGTCTCAGTGCCTTACATGAGGAACCAATTCATCACCAAGACATTCCCGAATCATCAGTCTATTGCCACAGGCCTATACGTAGAATCGCATGGTATTACGGATAATTGGTTATACGACCCGTTATACGAAACGTACGTCGGGTATTCGAATGGAAGCAAGTTTTGGAAGTATAGCGATGAAGTCCTGCCGTTGTGGGTGAGTGGTGGTTTTCCTTGTTTTTTACACAGTCGCTGTTTGACTAATTCGAATAATGTGCTAATAAAAGAATCTATTCCTTTTGCAGACAGTAAACCAAATGGCTGGAGGAAACCGAAGTAGTGGTAGCATGATGTGGCCAGGAGGTGAAATGCCGTACGGTCCGAATAATGTACTCCCGGACCGAGTTGTAAGGTGGAACGAGAGCATACCTTTCAACGACCGTGTAGACACGGTCATCAGTTGGATTACAGATACCAAGAAGCCGACGAATGTAGTCTTTATGTATTTCGAGCAACCGGATGAAAACGCACATGCTTTTGGACCTGAAGGACCGGAAGTTACGAGGCAGATTGAAATCGCTGATGATACTACTGGGTACTTGATAAAGAGGCTTCAAGATGAAGGCATCTTTGATCATGTAAACTTGGTCGTGCTGAGTGATCATGGCTTCGCCCCTGTACCGCAAACTCATATTATCAATGTTTCCGCAATCGTCGGATTAGATGTTTCTATTACATACCCGTCGTCACCGATTTACCCAATTTTCCCGAAGAGACAAGAAGATACGGATTTGATATACGAGAAACTTTCTGACTTTGCCAAACAACAGAAGACATTCCAAGTTTTTAAGAAAGACGATCTTATGAAAAGTTGGCATTATGGAGTTGGTCGTCGCATACCCCCAATACTTGCTGTAGCTAACTTGACGTATGTGTTTGATGATTTCTATCCCTACATGATACAGTTGAACCAAAAGTTTAATATTACAGGTACGTGAATGGCTTCAGCGGATCATGCTATTGTCGAACCCAGTCAGTTTACTTAACAAGGTTTTTGTATTTCAGCAAACGGATCCCACGTATACGGGACTCATGGATACGACAACCACAATATCAAGATGCATCCTTTCTTCGTGGCACATGGCCCAGTGTTCCCGAAAGGTGTTGTGGTAGACCCGTTTGACAATGTGGATCTGTTCCCGTTAATGTGTCAAATTCTCAACCTGAAGCCGCCTCCTAACAACGGCACCGTTAGTCATATTACTTCGTTACTAACTCAGTCGTACTATACTTTGAAGAATCCTGTCATGTGGGTACTTGGTGAGTTTGTGTATTTGAGATATCGATAAATGTGAATGTTGGTTTGAAGGCTACAACTGCTTGTAATACTTTTTTAGCTGCCGGTCTGGTGCTGGGAATAGTCATCCTAACAGGAATTTTATCTGTGATGATCACGAGGAAGAAGCAGGATTTGCCTTACGGTGTACTTGAAAATGGCTATAGGTACATGAAGTGATCAATGTGCTTGCAATATTAGCGGCGGCTTAGTTATCGCAGCTTTTTTACAGTAATCTTCTCATATTGTTCTCTGTCTATCCTGATTTGCTGTAGTAATCTTGTAGTGTTGTCTCTCGCTGTCTCTCTGTCACTTTTGCGTTAAATGACTATAGGCCACTATACATACTAAGGTTTTTACCGTAGATACGTTAGCAAAGAAGAACTGCTAGAAATTTTGGACGACGATGATGGGGACTGCGACACTGAAAACCACAACGGTATCGGAAGATACACATCCGAGTTCCCGAATTTCCATTCTGACCATGTTGTCATCACGCGGGGTCACCCGGAGAAGATATCAACTGCTGAGGCTGCAAGAGGAGGAACCGAAGAAACTGAAGCACTTTTACGACCGTTTGACGACGAAATCTAAATTGATATTCACTTATATAGCTTCTCTCGGGTATTCAAAGACTAGTCTCTTAATGTTAAACTGACTGGTTACATCTAGTCGACCTTGAACATGAATGTATCTCTTATGGTCCTCGTAGTTACTCTTCTCAACTGTGATAGCCTTATATGTTACGGTCGTCAGAAATCCTGATAAAATGTTCGTCATGTATGTTCGTAGTGTTACTGGTTTGTTAGGAATATGTATCTCTGTACTGTAACTTCGAATTGCAAAGATTACTTCATTTGAAGTTCAACTCGTTTTTAATATTAGCACATATTTCATTCAGTGTTTCGTTGATTGTATTCAGTAGTACGCATTATACATTTAAGCTTAGATAGTTTATTGTAATATTCTGAGATATCGATGATTTGGAATGTTCGGGAACTCCCAACGCAATAAAAAGCATAATACTTGATACATTTGTTCACTCACTATTGCAGTCTCATTCGACAAGGTTAAAAGCCTCAACAATGACTTGAACAATCGGCAATCCTCATTAACTTTCGTCATTGCACAACTCAAAGGAATCGCTTTTCTCAGCGTTCAATACCAAAATATTCTATTGCACAAAAATTCTGAACAGCAACAGTCAACAGTTGCAGCAAAATGGCATGAAATTATACAAAAATTAAGCGTAGAAGTGTATCCACAGTTGCGGATACCGATCAAATCTATTGACCGCTTCAATAATAACTTAAATTACGAGATAGTATCCAAATCCAAAGGAGCATTGATCATGGTAAACTTTTCAAGATTTTTCGAAGCGACAGCATTCTTAGAACTATCTAACACGAGTGGTGCATTTACAGAAGTCAAACTATGTCCTTGATTTGGTAAAACAGCATTCCCACTAGCAGGCCTCCTTCTAGAAGCCTTTTTTGAATCAATGTTACTACTTGATGCGCTGGAAGCTAAGCTGGCTGCATTCCCGATCAACGGCATGTTTGCTGACGACTTTCCGTCTCCGTTTGGTGCAACCGATTTAGATACACTTTGCAAGTACTTGAGTTCCACCATTCGACTGCTTCCCGAGTGTTCGTCGTCTGCTATCTTGTTAAAGTTGGGATTCGTATAACTTGTTTTCGATGTTGTAGTGGCAGGGAACTGGCTTATTGATTTGGCTTTAAGCTTTGGAGCCCACAACTGGGAATCTTGATTTGTACTAATATTGCCTCCGGCACTGCTAGTTGATATGTTTCCCATTGGCTCACCTAGAACAGAAAAAAAATTGATTAGAAACCATACTCAAAAATGCTTCGAAAACGTCTTGAGCCTTAAACATTAAGCTGTCAACAAGGTTATCCACTTACGTTAGCCGTCAATATATTTTTCCATAGTAGCATTAAAATACCAAACCAAAGCATCACATATGATTAGGCCTTAAGTCTACAGACTTGTCTAATATGTGTGAACCTATATTTGTCTAAGTAGCACCTTCCTAAACGGAATGTTTTAAAGCCTCTTCAAACTTGTTGATCCCCATGAAATCCCCTTAGTTTTGAAACAAACGAATACGAATGCATTTCGTTGTAGCCTCTTTCATTCCTTGACAAAAGTTCAGCATCAATACTACGTCTTTTGCTATCATCTCGATGTCTGCCGACAGACTTGCCTACTTTAGAAACTTTGACATGAGGTACATCTCCACTACTTGCTCTTCGACTATTTCTATCATAGCCTTGCATTGAAAAGGTATGAGGTGTTGTAACTGGTGGTTTTGAAACATAGTGGCTGTATACAACTTCTGAATCAGGAACACTTGAAGAAACCTTGCCTCCTACTGGCATTCGAAGTGACTTGCTGACTGGGTGAGAGTTACGGAATAGGACGTAGTTTGAAGACTTTGTGAAACTGGAAACACCACTTCCAGCGTCGTCTGTCATCTCTAGGGCAAATTCGCCGAATTTAGGGATTCGGCCTTCTTGGCCATTAAGTTTAGGCGCATCATTAGTAAACATCTGCTGGTTGTCTATAACTACGTTATTTCCCCCAACAACAGAGTTGTTCGTCCTCGGTAACGTCACCGGTTGATGGTATGCTGTTGTTTTCAAATGACGCGATTGCGGCTTACCCGGCATAGTTCCGGCTTTAAGGATATGAGAAGTAGAAGCGTTCGGTGAGGCTACCATCACGCTGTGCGTTGCTGAATTGTCTGTTAAAGACATCCCTTGTGGAAGTTGCATAGAATGCGCTGGCTGGTCGTTTAGAACCGCCTGTGGAAAAAAACATATCAGTGAGATAGATTCCATGAATCGATTGAGCTATAGCGAAAGCAGCAACGTTTGAAGCTAACAATAGCCTAAGTAGCAAGCCGAAGCAGATAAAAGTATAACTTCATACATTATGATGAATGGACGTTGCTTGATTGTGGACTACCATCGACGTTTCATTATTACCTCCATGCTTTTTTGGTAATGAAGCCAAAAATTCCGTAGTTACGTGTCCTCGGGGATCTGTGAAAATCATAATGGCCCATTTAGAAAGATAGGTTTGAATGCACTATTTCATTTCTCTTCTACTCACCTATCAAACTTGGATGATGAGGTCCACATAATATGTAGCAGCAATTTTGGCACATGTTTCCTTTCGAGTATGGATTAATGGTGTTGGCTCTACCGAATATGCCTTTGATCTGAAAGAATGGTTCATTGAAGATTGAAGAGCAATGTGAATCCAAACGTAAGTAGTGCTAACGATAGGTTACTTACATCTTCATTCGTTGTTTGCTCAACGGCAATGAGGTAACTATGAAACCCAGCTAGACCAATGACGGTCCACATTCCAAAAAAACTAACTATGATGACAATTGCACTTGTTGGCGAATCCCGCAGAGCCTCCAAGAAGTTTCCACGCTCTTTTCCAACTGTAAAAAGAGCAAATCCAGTTCAAATTACACGCTTCACACAATCGACACACATTCAAGTTATAGACAGAATACAATGACTTACGCATCGCCAACTTGGTTATGGAGAACGCAAGCACAAACACAGCTAATAAACTTAAGCAAACGATAAATGCATAAAAGTTGCGGTAGTTTCTCTTCCCTATACAGTTTCCCAAGAACGGACAATGGTGATCAAACCGATCTGCAAACAATGAGATATTTTCGATCATTCAGGAGAACCTTTGAAGCAATCATGCTTTTGAATCCATCAAACTTACCAACGCAATTATCACAAACGCTACAGTGTGAAGCTCGAGGCGGCCGGAACATTTTACAAGTAAAGCAATATTTCGACTTGATTGTCTGTCCATTCACTACAATATCCTTGGTCCTCGGAGGTGGTCTCACGCCATTTCCCGTCGCGTAACACCTCTCAATAAACTCTGCTTCTTGTGCCGACGCTCTCGGCAGAATCCCCGGATCACTACATGTAGTCTTCAACATATTCACAATGACAAGAATGAACAAGACAGTTCCAGTTATCGGTATCCATATTGTTAGTCGTTCCGTGAAAAAAGGAGCACTGCGACGGTTCAAACATAAGTATTAGTTTCATTCCCTGCTCCACATTAATCATCTGATATATAAAATACTTACTCTGACACCATGAACAGTGTGAAGGTAACGGTAATCAGCAAAAAACTCATGGTGCAAAACTTGATACTTGGGGCAGTCATCAGTCTACCATTGAAGTAAAAGTTGTTCTTCCCTTGAAAATGTTTCCATTTACGCCCAAGTTCTGGCGTCTGCCCCTGCTCAGTCCGACTAAAGTTTTCGCCAGCAGCATACATCGGGTCATCAAATGTCACTGTGATGCTATCTCGATTTCGCTTCACGTATTCATTATTCTCCACTGAAGAACTGCTATTGTTGATACCGCAGCTACAACAAGAGCCTTTGCAGATTTTACAGCTTCCTTCCGATTTCCTTGAATCTTCTCCACGAATGCCGGTTGCCGCCATCCTACTTGAATCAATGCGTCCGTTCGACGATGATTGTTTCTCGTTCGATAGCATCCCACCAACTGGATAGTGATGACCTCCTTCCTGTATCAAATCAGGGTATACGGTCGGGATGCCATCTTGGTGTCCGAAAGGTTCTGTCGTCGTCTTCACCGGTGGTGCTACGGATCTATTGGGTTCCATTACTGTTGCATACTGATAATCTCACAGAGAATTCTTCAGAATTTTCTCCCGCATCAGAGTTTCCTGACGGGAGGGTATCAGGCCGAATTGTTGGCACAGCTTCGTATCTGAAATCAAAGAAACGATCCGAATTAGTTTAAGAATACCCCGATCGCAAGTGTTAAGATCAAAGTGCTTACATTCATGTTGAGTTGAAGTCTGGACTGCCTAACTGGATTGAAATTCTCAGAAGACTTCTCTCACGCCCACTATTTCTACCGTAATTTACGTCACTACAATTCTCTTCACATCACAATCTATAGCAGGCAATGACTAAAACTAATACTATTGAATGAGAATTTACATTTTTCTCAAGTGTTTGATAAATTTATAATTACAAAAACTTCCCTCAACTATGACTGGAATCAAATTATCTCTCTTCCATCCAGATAAACACCTTGCACTTGATTTTCTTTTTTTATTGACACAAGCTTGAACGGGAGAAGTCCGCACTAGATGTCCTTGCACCGTTTCGTTCAGTTCAGTTGTGTTCATAGCGGCGAAAAGTCCTTCGCGTTCATAAACAACATGTGGTGATGATTCTCCCAATGTTTTGATTTTGCTCTTGCTCTGCAGACTCCACGCAAGCTGACTGACTGAAACAGACAGATGATCAATTTCAAAACTAAAGTGAAGAACTCGAGATTTTTATTGTAAAAAGTTAATTTACCAACTAAAATGAAGTTAATTTGAAGCTGCTACACGGAATTGTACGTCTTCGAAACATATATAGTGTAAGTAAATAGCTTGAGTTGAAGTGAATTAATTGTGAGAGAATGACGTATTTGAGTTACCGGCTAATTTTTTGATTCATTTTGACAGCTGGGATCATGGCAGCGCTTCGGAAAGGCTTCGTGGACTTAAATGTCCGAGAAGCTTTTGAAAATTACACAGTTGAGCAAATGCAAGACGTGAAGAAAAAAGTGAACCATGAAATTGAAAAGAAACGGGAAGATTTGCGGATTCTAGTCGGGTAATACAAAAAGCAGAATACAACGGAGAGATAATAGTTCTTCAAGGATCACAATTATGAATCTGTTGATGATTACAGAGAGAGTTACCGAGATCTGATTGATGCTGCGGATACAATCGCTGTGATGAAGGAAAGCTCTTATGAGGTTGTGGACCAGTTGAAAGACTTCAGGCTTAGCATTCCGAGTCTACCAAATACATTGACGCCAGCTGGTGGATTGGTCAACTATGCAACGCATCAAAGGTTAGAATTCAGCCGCTAGATTCCAGATTTGTAATGATAAAAAGAGTTTGTTTTACTGATGTGATTTGGTGTGAATAGGTCATTCAATCCGGATGAAATGGAGATAGCTGCTGAACTGAAGGTTGCTTTTGAAGCTCCACGACAACTCAAAACGTACTTGAACCACGGAAAACCGGTAGAGGCTCTGCACCTGTATTTGTTGACTAAGCAGCTGCAAGCACGTGAAAAGGGGTTTAGAATGCCGGCTTTGCATCAGTTGGATTGGTTCTTTTCGGAGAATGACTCTAAAGTTGACCCAGTTAAGACTATGCGGGATTCGATTGTAAAGTTTGTTGAGGGTTGTTTCCAAAGTTCTGACGCTAGTACAGAGGTGAGTGTGATCTGTTTCAATAGTTAATCCAATGAATTCGTCATTGTTTTTGGTCGTTACTGACTGATTATATTGCTGTTTCTAGAGTTTGGCCGAGTGTTTTGTAGTACAACAAGTACTTGACGGCACTAATGCGGATTCAAGTTTGGGAAAGTTTCTGGAGTATCAACTGAAGATTGTTGAGGATAAAATGGATAAGGATACAGACGATTTAGGTTCAGCGATCACATTCGTGCTGAAGTCGGTGTACCATGTATTCATAGGTAAGTTCAGAACATGTTGGCATCTTCAACGAAACACTTCATTCTAAGTGAAGTTTTGCATTCAATTTTTATTTCGCAGATCCGCAAGTGTATGTATCGGCAGTAAAAAGCGTGCGCAAAGTCAAGGTGGAGCTGAGTGTCATGGGAATCCCGTTCGTCCCAAAGTTCGTCCATCACGTCGTTAATGAGCATTTGCAAGTTGATGATGCTCCGAGAGTGTCTAAGCTAGTGGAAGTTGTTAACCAGAAATTTCTAATGCCTTTGAAGACGACACTGGAGCAAAGTTTTGAAATGAAGCGGTATTTGGGCCAGTACACACGGATGGATGAGTTAGAAGATCATAAAAAGCACCTGACCTCCAAGCTGAAGACAGAGTGTGAAGATATGAGCAGGATCATACTGGGTGCTACCAAGTCGTTCTGGAATGAATATTTTGTGGACGTATATCATCAAAAGGGAAAACTTATCATAGAAGATGCAATCGACAATGTCGTCGGATATCTACAGAACACCGGATTTCCTGAGTTCAAAAAGTAAGACCAACAAACCTGTAAACTAATTGTAAAACATTTGACTAAAAGCAAACTTTCCATCATAGGTCAGAAGCAGAGTTTGATCTTGTGAACTTTGTATGGACCCCACAAATTCGAAAACTGGATTCTAGTGTTAGCAATAGAACTTCTAGCGACGACGACCTACAATGGAAAGGGATTTCTCCGCATGTTGCAGGGCTCTGTCAGGAAATCGACAAACGATGCAATGAGTTTTTAACTTCCGCTGGAACTTCTTCTGACACTGTTCTCAAGGATCATGCATCGCTATATCTGGAGAGGAGACTTTCGGAAGTGTTAGAAGAACTCGGTGCCATGCAAACAGAGTCAGCCTTGTTCTTGGGAAGGTTTTGCTCCACAGTAATTTATTATTGCCCTTCTTTATGGAAAATCTTGCGCCAAAATGTAAGTCCATGTCTCAGATGGTAATACATTAGCGATTAAGCAAGGTAACCAGTCCGATTAATTTTGTTTGTCATCAGGAAATCTTCAAATTCCGCCAAAAGCTTACAGATATCAGTGAAAATTGCTTTACACAATGGAGCTCTCAAGCTTTGAGAAAGTTCCAAGAGGATCTTCGATCTAGTACAAAGAGCATGACGCTTCATGCCGTCTCTAGATTTCTGCCTGTAAGTGCTGTAACCATCTTAGAAGATTGAAATAACTTCTAAAACTTAAGGATGTGTGACTGTGTTGTTTCAGCTGGCAGAAGAATTTGAATCCGAAGATGAAAGCAGCCTGAAACCTTCCGTCAGAGTACCAGTTCAGCTTTCGCACGAACTGCAAACACAATTATTCGCAACATGCACAGATCTATGTAGGGTAGGACCTCAAACCATGCCAAAGAATGTCCGGGACAATCATCGCTTGTCGATAGGCACATCAGTATCTGCTGTGTACGAGACTTATACAGCAGCTGAGCTTAATCCCCAAGTAGCTCTGCAGTTCATATTTGACCTGAAGTTTGTTCAATGGTTTCATCCAAATTTGAACCCTGTTGTGGATCCCATCGTGAAGAAACTTGAAACCTGTGTGGATCCTTTCGATCTGGATATAGTGTATCCTAAGCTGAAGTCCAACATCAAAAGAGCTTTGTTTGAAAATCATGTAAGAAATTCAATCTCCATAAGTTCTAACTATGAAAGAGCAAGTATACAAGATTCTCAACCCTTTTACTATACCATCTTTTCAGCTCACATTGGGCCTTCTATTCTCCGAAGAAAGTCATGGCTTTATCGCTCAAAACTTCAAAACGAAAACAAACAAGGCTTTCCCCATTACGCTTAGTGGTCTGAAAGTGGCCTTACCACTATTACCCGTCTAACTAAAAAGTAGTTGATTTGTAAATCGCGTTTCTTATTACATTCGAAGAAGACATGAAGCACAGAGAACATCAGTTACTTCAGCAAACACAATGTTTATTTTTCGTTAGCTTTAAAAAGTCATTCACACAATATCACAGATGAATAAACAAAACTTTATATCCTGCTAGTCTTCGTATAATTTATAGCTCGATGGATAGAGTTTCTTTCGCTCGTAGAACGAGTTCGAGTGCTCCTTGTAATATCTCCTCTCAATAACTTTATCAAAGAATCTACACAACTTAACAGCTGCTGTTGACCCAGGAGACAATGATTTAGCATCCAGACAGTTCTGAAAGCAAAAGAAGTCAATGATTAGAATCTCGTCCTAAAAAACAAGCAGAAATTTAGATAGAAAGAAACTAAAACTCACCATGAAAATCTCATCAGCTCCACACTCCTCAGCAATACAACTAGCCCTCCCACCAGATCTATTTCGAACATCATCCGCCGAATCGCTCTTAGTTCCAATCACAAAAATGGGTATCTGACTCGACCCAATGAACTGCTCAGGGTCGAAATCTTCTTCAATCAGTATACTTGAACTAGGACTACTAGCACCCGAACGAGCTCCTCCATTTGATTGATAGTCCCTGTTCAATATCTCCACCAGCCAAGTTCGTAGATTATCCTCGGACTTTCGGTTGTTCAGGTCGTGGACGAGAATGATGCCATTGACGCCGTTGTAAAAGACCGTACGAGCATTCTGATGGCTCGAACTACCTCCCACGTCCCAAAAATCCACAAAATATGTCTTGGATTGTGGCGTCCCTTCCTTGTAAACATGGAGCTTGGTTTCCAAAGAGCATCCAACTGTCCAAGACGGTTTCGTTAGTGGAGAGTTTCGACAGATCAAATGGACTGCTGAGGTTTTGCCCACTCCTGCGAATCGCAAATGAAAACATATGCTTCAAAATCCACTTGATTCAAGATCACAGAGAACAAAATAGAATAATAAAGCAAAACCTACCGGAATCACCAACAACCACAACTTTGACTTTATCGTAATTGCTCATAATCAAGCAAAGTAATACATAAATGCACTAGACCTTGTAAAATTAACAAAAATGTTAATAATCACACGATTCAACTTCAAATCATTGCCAACATTTTGCGCTGATGAAATGTAAACATTACCGATTCATAAACATTCAGTTACCGCCAAAAGTCCCTTGAATCAAGGAGATCTACACTCGCGCTTCCCATCTTCCCCACAATGACGAACGAGGGACATTCTTGTAGTTCCGGTATTCCACACTAACCAGCCAGTGCGCTTTCCCACTACGTTTTAATACGCATTCCATTCAAATTTACGAAAAATTCAAAACTCCCGCCCAAAATGCAGCAGTGTGGTGGAACCGCATGCATTGATTCATAGTGTGGCAGTGGGGTTTGAGCTACAGAAACATTATCTCCGAATTATGAATTTCGATCGCAACGGCATCAAATCAAGGCATCAATTTCGAACGAACTCTAATTTCGAGTTTTGATCAACATTCAAGTTACCAGTGACCGATTAAGCGTTTCGTTTCTTTAATCAAAGAGCAAAAAACTTTTGATTCGTGACATTAAGTTGTGTTGAAATATTTTGTGTTGTGGTAATATAATTTTGAAACTTTCTGTGAGTGCACAATGTCTGGACGAAGGATTAAATGGGACTCAGAAGAAGGTCGATTGGCTTTGCTGGACATGATCACATTGTCTCCATCGAGAGAAGGTGCGCAAGAAAATAAAAACATCAACAACAGAGAACCCTCCTGGAGCTCTTTATCTAGTTCATCTAGTTCATCTAGTTCATCTAGTAATCTAGATTCTAGTTCAAAAAAGCAAGACGACGGTAATGACAAATCAGACGATTCCAGCTCTAGCAGCTTCAAAGGCACTTTGGCTATCTCAGATTCCTCCGACTCACCC
Organism: Sphaeridia pumilis; assembly: GCA_034698345.1. NCBI lineage: Eukaryota > Metazoa > Arthropoda > Collembola > Symphypleona > Sminthurididae > Sphaeridia > Sphaeridia pumilis. The sequence goes on along the minus strand of JAQGBJ010000951.1, from coordinate 10,917 downwards.
CTTGACGAACCAGAAGTACCCAATAGAACTACTGCCAAAGTTCGGAAAACTCTACGCACTGTCGCGGCTAGAAAATCTACCCCGGCTGCTACTTTGGTGACAACTAGAAAATCTCAAGCTGGAAGCTCTCAAGCACCACGTTCCGCCAGAAGATCAAGGAGTAGAGTTCGAAGGGTCAGAAATGCTGATCAAAGGAAAACGAACATTGCCGCAAAGTCCAAGAAGAAGCCGGAATCGACATCCAGTGATTCGTCAGACGATGTTGAATATCCAAGTGCTGCTTATTACCGAGATCAAGAAAATCTTCAAGATGATGTCGTTGCTGAACCTGTTGAGCATGGAACTGGAGATCAAGTTTTGGATCCAGATGGTTCAGTCCCAGATTCAACCCATCGTACTGCTGGACCAGCAACTTCAACAACGGATGCAGTAGACGGGGAGGAACCTCAAGCTGGACCTTCTAATAGTGGTGCTTGGACATGGACATTGCCCCAAGCAGCTCATTCGTTGATAGATGCCGAGTTCGAAGCTGAACTGACTTTGCACACATTGCTGTGTAAGTAGTTTTGAAAGTACTGTTGTTTTGTAGGAAGAATGTGAAGAATGCAGTCCATTCGTAGTTTTAGAATAGAATTGATCTAGTTTGAAACATGAAGCATCTGCGTAGATGACATCTTCTTCTACTGACTGAGCCCCAGATTTAGGCTTTGGAATCATGAGGTTAAGACTTCAGAATGTTTAGTCTGTGGCTATTGTTTTGCTGAGTTATCCCATCGGTTACCATCCCATGGTTGCAAACAATCGAGTAGAGTATTTATATACTGATCGTTGTCTGAGCTGCTAATAGGAAATGCTGAAATCATCGTATCATACATGCAGCTCCCTCTTTCTTACAAACATGTGTACCAGTTAAAATCTTTCGCTCTCAGAAGTGAAGCATGCTTTTAGAAAAGCATGAGCAATGAGGCGACAATAAGCGTGGTGGACTGAAGTATTTTTCATTTTTTATTCCTAATTGAGAAGTGGGAGTGAAAAAGCAGTAGATCATTTCAAAAGTTTTAAGTAGATTCTACCAGTGTTATGTTTGGAATCAGTTAGCTGACCCAACAATTTCGTTAAATTGCAGGTGATCAGATGAACCCAGATACTCCAGAGACTTCAAGAAGCCGCAAAAGAGAGGATAACTTGAACAGATATCTCAAAAATCTTGCACCGTATCAAGACAAGTATCCGGAGAACGCGTCTACGGAACAACTGACTGACTTTTCCGCTCAAGTGGCCATTGAATTTACGGCATTGTTATTCATGTCTGACGAGCAAAGGGACTTGTTCCAGCATTTGAAACCATTGTTTTTCCATTTTTGGAACGAGAAGGTGACGCCGGAAGAGCCAGTTAGCGAAGAGGAAGCTGATAGAATTTTCCAAGGTAAGCTATCAAATCAATTCACTTGTTCTAAATTTGCTCTTGAACTTGGTCCTTAATTGAAGTGATCTGAATTTCAGAAGTCGCAAAACTCACCATCGCCCGGTGTAGGAAAATGGCTTCGGTTATCGGACAAGATATAGAGGATCTTAAAGTGGCCAGAGTTAAGTTGGAGGCGTTTGAGAAGAAGAAGAAAGAGTTGGCTGTAAGTATTATTGTTGAAAAGATGATAATTCGATGCAATTATGATAATGGTACATATCCTTAGTATATTTCTTTGTGGGCTTAGGAAAAACTCGAGGCACATCGAGAAGAAATAGAAAATGACCATGTGAGCGTCCCTCTGAGTTCGCACCAGTTGATGAAGATGTTGAATCCAGCATTTGCTATTTGGAAGATCGGTCAAGAGCCAAATCAGCTTCATGAAGCTGTTTTGTCCGAGTCGAAGAAGCGCTGTAAGTCAGACTTTGATTCAGTATATGTGAAGATTTGCTTTTGTATACATTAATTGTGGACCTTTAAAGGGATGATGAGAGATTTGGAGCTGTTGAAAACAAATAGACTTGGTGACTGCCCGTATATATTGCCAGGCTTCCAGTCAAGAGGCGCAGAAAATGGAGACGAACTCGGGCACTCTCGGAATTTTTCTAGCGAAGGTATAGACTGTTCCAGTCAGTTGATGTTTAACGGAGTGATCGTGAAAAATGATTTTCTGTTGGTTACTTTCTAGGCCCTGTGGTCAAAGCTACAAAGCTTGCTAAACTTAAGCGTCTGAAGGAAATGAAGCAAGATATGGAATGGAAGTTCAAGGCTAAATACGGAAATGACTGGGCGAAGAGCAAGGGAGAAGTGGCAGTTCGGTACCATAGACGAATTCCCTACCATCATGGACCAGTGGAAATTGAAGCTGTTCCAGCATTCAGGTTGAGTGCTGCACGTTTCAAGGAAATTCTGAAGGATGAAAATAACAAAATCGAAAACTGGAAATACGAGGATGGAGCTACTGAGGAAATCAGTGATGATGTTAATTGGGAGGATGTAGCTGAAGATATGGTGAGTTGAATGTTTATGAATTTCCTGAAAATATACTATTGTGTTGTCTAAATGTTTGTCTTTTTAACAGTCTGTATTGTTGCGGAAGCGAAAGACCGCCGTAGACTGTAAATTGGCGTATAAACAACTGGTGCATCCGTCATTGTCAAATGCTCCTTGGACTGATGAAGAGAAAGAACGCTTAAGGGTAAACTAAAATTTGATGGGTTTGAAAATAGCTTACTAGGCTTGACCAAATGACACTAATGGCTGCTAATGGGTTTAGATCGAAGGAGAAGCAGCCTCCAAAGGGAAGGGGAACTGGGAAAGGGTTGCGAAGAACTTTCCGGGGCGGAGCGCATTCCAGTGTCTCAAACAGTATCGAACAGATGACGTTGCTCGCAACAAGGTTGTCTGGACAGACGAACTGGATGAAAAGCTGTTATATTACATTCGGAGCAATGGACCTGATTTGATAGGAGCTTGCTCCCACCTGGGAAATCCGACACTGACTCCAGACGATATTCTATACCGTTGGAGTAGACATATCAATCCGATTCTGAGAAAAGGGGATTTCACTATCCTTGAAGACGTGCTCCTAATTCTGCATCTGGTCAAGTTGCGAATGTACTTAATTGAAGATTGGAAATTCGTAATCTTGATGGATTATTTGCCGTGGAGGTATGAGACGGCTTGGAGAGATCGTGCAGAAGTGTTATTCGCTGATTTTATCCTCCCTTGGAGCAAGTAAGTTAACAATGTCTTCACTCGTAGAAGTGCTGCGAAAGTATTATATGCTCAATTCGAATTGACTTTGTTTCCAGGGAAGAAGATCAGCTGTTGCTTGATTTGGCAAAACAAATGCCTGGTAAATGGGCCAAAATAGCTCGTCAATTTCAAAGTTTCAAGAATCGAAAAAATTGTGCTTCCCGTCACAAGCGTTTGATGGAACAAATTGGAAACGGTCCTGGGCAGTTCACGACTTTGGATGAAGTAAGTCACATAACAGGATATGTCGAGCAATTAACTGATTTACTCACTGATATTGGTGTAATATTCTTGCAGTATCACATCAAATATAAAATTTGGAAGAAAAATTGTTATGAAAGCAATCATCTGCATGACGTGCTGGAAGTGTTAGAGTGGCTCGTGGAGCAAACTTCTGATGAAATAGCCGAATTCCCAGGTTTGGAACCAACGGCTCCACCGGCTGAGTGGCATCTGCAATGGATGCTGATCAAATTCGATCGAGGAGTTGTCAAGAAATCGGTGGAGGACTTGAAGTCTTACCTCCAAATGCGAGGAAACAATGGACCCGCGCCAACCGGTGCCACGAAAATGTTTGACAGAAGTAAGGCAGTTTCATGTTGTATGAATACTACACTATTCACTGAATAGTGTGCTATTAGCCTGGGATTTTTTGGTTGGCTCAGTCAGTGCCTAATCATACTATTTGATTCATAGGAACTTTCAAACGAGATGACCCACAGAGTTTAGCTTCTGCTCTACACCTAAGAGGCATCAATCTGAGAAGACCGGAAACATTCGTAGATGAGCCCATGAACGAGTTTGAACATCAAGTTTGGATCCATTATACTGCATTCACTCATACGAAGACACCAAAAGCTGACAAGGAAAGAAAAAACATCCCATCGAGAGCAGTGTTGATAAATCTACCAGAAGTTCAGCGGATCGTGATCAAGGAGGACTTTGACGTCAGTGGCGATGAGTTTGAGTATGTTCCCCTGAAGGTTGGAAGGCCAAGGAAAGTTGTTTCTGCTTCAGTTGCTCCTTCAGGATCATCTGCTCCGGCAACACGTACGTCTAATCGGAAGAAAAGGCAGCGTCAGCAGACAGCTTCGGAATCAGAAACAGAACCTGGCCCCAGTAGTCGCGTTCTGAAGAAAGGAAAAGCCAATGTTCCCAGTAAGCAGCTCAAGCGCAAACGAAATGCTAAGAAGAAAGCCAAGGCACAGGAAGAACTGTCAAGCAGTACTGAGTTCGAATCCGATGAAGCTCCAAAGGCTCAGAAGGCCCAGAAGAGTGGGCTGGCGCAAGCACCTGTTGCTTCCATTGGACGTGTGCTTAGGTCTCAAACAGGAAAATGATAACTATTTTGACGAAAAACAAGTGTGGTCGCTACGTACTACGATGACAGCTCACATGAACCATAAGTACCATTGAGTGTATATTTTAAATTCCAAGGGCGGGAATGTCAAGAGTTTGTTATGTTTTTAATACATATCATATCTCGACAGACGTCATTTTTGCTCCAGCTAATTGTATTTGGTAAATCTATCGATAGTTGGTAACAGTATGTATCGAGTCGGTATTTAAATTGCCAATTACCTCATTAGTAGTATAGTTCCGTGGGAAATAGTTATAGACTTCTAGATTGCTTTTGATCTAGACACGTGTGTTTTCAATTATATATAATATATAACATGGAAGTTCTTGCTTCGGAAAGCAAAGGGTTCTATTCTAGTCCCGTCTCTTATGTTGAAGACAAGGATGGGAACCATGTAAACATTCGGGTAATTAAATTAGAAAAAGATAGATCTCGTTTTCTAGCTTCTTTCATCTTTACTCTACGGAGTATCTTCCTGCCATATGGTTTTCCGAGTAGCGTCAGCAAAGACTATGTTTCGTACCAGATATTTGATACTATTCAAGTAAGTGGACTTTGATAACATCTTACAAAACTAACAATTCGTCAGTATAAAAATTGAATTTGCTTTCTTTGTAGGCGTTCTGTAGCTCACTTACTGGAGCGCTGGCCACAGAAGCCGTCATGAAGGGCGTCGGAGTTGGCGATGACGCAGCGACTCCACTGGCTGCAGCAGTGACATGGCTTTTGAAAAGCGGGACTGGAATGGTTGGCCAAATCGTGTTCACCTGGTATCACGGGTAAGGCTTCAGAACAACGAAACTGTAAATATCCTGTATTTCATGAATAGCTGCTTAAACATAGTTACTTGGCAGGACTCGACTGGATTCTGATTGCAAGAAATGGCGCTTCTTTGCTGATGTTGTCAATGATGGTGCCACTTTTATCGATTTATTGTCACCTATGTTTCCTCCCCAATTCCGGATTGCTGTATTTTGCCTGTCAAGTGTAGCAAGATCTTTGGTTGGCGTTGCTGGAGGTGCTACCAGAGCTGCGATCACACAACATCAAGCGCGCAATAATAATATGGGCGATGTGGCGGCAAAAGATGGAAGTCAAGAGACGCTGGTGAATCTGGTGGCTTTGTTGACAAGTCTTGTGATGTTGCCGGCTGTCAGTGGGAAGATTGAGTAAGTTTTTCGATATTATCTTGCATTCCATCAGTTACAGACTGAAAAATATAGCTCTTTGTTCGTTTCAGGCTTGTGTGGACCCTTTACATAACCTTCACTGCGTTCCATCTCCTTGCCAATTACCTAGCACTGAAGTCGCTCAACTTCGAAGCACTGAATGAAGCTCGATTGTTACATTGTCTGAAAGAGTACCTTGAGAAGAATCAAGTACCTTCAGTCCAAGAAGCAAATTCGCATGAAAGTGTCTTTGTGGGTTGTGGACTTCGAGGTCAGTACAACAGGATTTGCTTGTACATTACGGAATCTCATATTTACTGATACTTTGCCCATTTCAGACACTTACGTTACCGAAGGTCGCCATCGTATCGTAATGGGATCTGCATTAGCCAATATCATCAGTTCAACAGGAGATTCCTCAGTCGCTGACTTCAAAGAACTGCTAAACCGCTTTGACAGCAAGAAGTACTTGATTCGCATCTATAAGGAAACAAGGACTGCTTTCGTCGCCCTTCAAGAAGATATTGGTGGTTGGGAGACTGTGGAAGCGTATTCGATAGCTGTGTTTCTGACCCACGAAATTAACAATGTAAGTTGGTGATACCAAAAGATATAATCTTGATTCTGATAGGCTTGAAAGCTAAACTTGGTTTTTTTTGCATACCCAGGAGCGACTGCAAAATGGGCTGGAAGCAAGTTTGAAAAAATGGAAGGAGTTCGAACATAAACTGCAGCGAACTGGCTACGCGACTGACAGAGCAGCTATCTATTCTGGTGAATGGAGAGCTAAATGGAAGACTGATTCGAAAAAGTCCAACTGATCTAGTGGTACAGTTAGTTTTTATTTGTTATTAGCTGTACATTGAGATAGCGAGTAGAACTAGAACAATCGCAGTTTAGACAAAAGTTGAAGATAATGATTAGACAGAATAGTAAGATCTTGAAAAGGCTCCTTCACAAAGCTGCTCCACTTCGACCAACTGGGCTTGGCTGCAAGTAGAAAGAAACGATTTATAATGACTCTGCTAATGACAAGAGATTTGTATCAGCTAATGTATGTATGTTGGTTTACGTACATTAGCTTCCAGCCAGGCTTCCATCTCAGCGAAGTCTGATTGGCGATGGTTCTGCAAAAAGCCACAGTTTAGATACTTAACTGAAGTAGATGATGAACGAACCTTGAACTAAACTTACCATGACAAGCGCCATCTGGATGAGTAGTTATCAGATCGAGAACAACAAAAATAATCGTTAGATATTTTCCTAGTCTATTAGTAGCCTAGTTATTGGATTCATAAAACTCACATCTTCCTCAGTTTGTACATGACCTGAAGAAGGTCCGAGGGAGAAATTAGCTTTTTTGTCATCCTTTACATTGAGATTTTGAACACCTCCAATAAGGGCATCATCGTTGAAGTCGATGAGAGTGGGTTCCGGTGGTGGCTTTGAGCTGATAGTCAAGGATGCTTTTCGGCGGTTGTTTTTGTACCTGTCGTACCTACAAAATCGAGAAGTATTGTTAAGACTATGAGATTTAGTCAGATCTTGAAATATCAATGGAAACAATGGAACTGACCTTAGGAATAGCTGATTCAGGTCATCATTGACCGTCAGTAACTGCTCTGTCAAGCTGTCGCCACTGACCGTAGTCAAGAGATCTCCAATTCGGTTCTGCATTTCCTTGCATGTTAGATTGAGTTCCTGAAAGTATATATGTTTAACCTATTAATGTGCTGTAATTTCAAGAAGAGAATTAATCGGAAACCTTTTGATTCTTTCAGATTTTCGTACCTCGAGAAGCTCAATATCCGCTGGTTTTTCCATTCCTGGTTTCACATCGTTCAAGATTTCAGCAAACACGTCCATGTTCGCTCGGACCAGTTCGAGATCCTTACGAATTTTCGCTACTTGTTCGGCACTCATTGTGCATTATTTGTTGAACCAACACTTTGTTTCACTGTCTACTTTCAACTTTTCTAGTTTCTAGTTACGCTTAGATTTGTGATTTAGTGAGTTAAGATTGTTTGTAAACACGCTAGGGACCTCAGACAGAAAGCATTTGAAACTGACTGAGCAGAGAAATATTGTCAGAAAAAGTCATGCAGCGTGACTGTTTCAGCAGAGAGTTTTTGTAAAGGAAATGACAAGTGAATCTGTGTTTCTGTGTGAGAAGTGTATATATTTTGAAAGAGAAATTTTTGTAAAGGTTCCGCTTGATGAAACACCAGAGTTCTCGAGTATTAGTCACACTGTTGTGAGACTGTATGTATAATTAGCCGAAACCAACGAGTCTGTATAATGCATTTGCTAGTTGTCAAGAATGAAATATGAACTGAAATCCACGTGTTTGATTTAAGCTAAAAGCTTACAAAAGTTGTAGCAATTGTCAGACCGCAATCTAGATGCCTCAGAACGACAAAGTTGTAATTGCATAACTGACGTCTATGTATAGCCTATGAGGAAATGCACATTGTGCAAAAAGTGGCGAATTTTATATAGGTTTATGAGTTGTTAAAGTTGTTATCGTACATATTTTTGCGAGTTAATTTGCAGATTTATTGCAGGTACTCACAATCTTGTGTGTAAGTTCTAGTTCTGTCTGAGTGAGGCATGATATGAATCAAATGAGGTTCAAGACAGGTGAAGCCGTATGAATACAGGTGAGCACAGAACGTTAAAGAAGCTCAGGAAGGGGATATTTTAAGCTGCTGAACGAGGAGAAGTTATAATGTGGAGAAGATAATGATATCGTTATCGCTAACGTGAGTGTGCAAGCAGACAGGAAGTACAGATACGGTTGCGAAAATTCCGATAACAGTTGCTCTAACGAGCGTTGAAACGTAAAAGGTCTCACAAGTCGCCCAGAAGACCATTGAAATTCAAGGTGCTCGATGGTCTCACAGCTGTTTGAGAGTGTTATGGCGCGGGAAGAGTTCGCGGGTTGTGCTTTGTTTGTTTGAGAGAAGTGTTCCGGTTGATTCGCGCATTTAGCGTATAATTTCATGCATTTTAAACAACATTTTTTGATTTCTAATATTAATCGATATTACTATTGATTAAAACAAATTGAACGAGTGATTTTTTTAAAATGGACATTCTAAAAAAACTCAAGGAACTTTTCGGAAGTGATGAGCTTTACGAGGTTCTGAATGTGGATCAGAAACAGGCTTCCAATCCAAAGAAACGTAAGTTTGAATGCATTTTACAGCAAAAATGATACGAGAGTTTTATGAATAATTTGATTGATAACTGGCGGTGTTTTCTTGGCTTTCAGTTCGGTCGGCGTACCTTCGAGTGGCATTGAAGTTCCATCCTGATAAATGTGCTGAAGACCAGGCCACGGAAAAGTTCCAGCTGCTGAAACGGGTTTATGATTTGCTGCAGGATGATGATACTAGGAAGTATTATAATGAAACAGGTTAGTTGAATCAGGAATTATTGCGGTTAAAGAGCTACCTTGAGTGAAATCCGATTCCAAACCTTTGATTCTGTTTATAGGAAAGCTACCTGATGAGCAAGCGACGCTCCAACCTGACATGTACACTTCGAAGTTGTCCGAGGACATGATCGCAGATTTCAAGAAACATTATGTTGGTAAGTTGAACAGTAGCCAGTATGCAAGCAAAAGATATGACGAATTGATTGTCTACAGAAGAATATATAATCGGTTTGTTGTTCTAGGATCTGAGGAAGAGAAACAAGACTTTATCCAGCACTACAACAAGGGCAAGGGGTCACTGATTTACCTGTTCAAGAACATGTTCTTTGTGGATCCATCAGATGATGAAGATGTAGCTAGAGTGAAGGATATGATTGATGAAGCGGTTGGAAAGGGGCAAGTTGAAAAGTTTCCGGAAGAAAGGGGATTCAAAGCTAAATGGACTCGCTTCCTTAACAAGGTATGAATTGCAATAAGTATGCAACATGGATTGGATCAAGCTTGTATTTGGTAATAATATATCAATGTGTTGGATAGGCTAAAGGAGAAGCCGAAGAAGCTGCTGAAATGCTTGCTGAATTGAAAGCTAAACACCGAACCAAGGCCACTAAGCGAGGTTCGGATGAAGCTGTTGATGACAGTTTAGCTGCAATCATACTGGCACGAAAAGGAGAGCGATCTGGTTTCCTGGACAAATTGGAAGCCAAGTACGCTGATTTGGAGAACGGAGCTAAGCGCAAGAAGACGAGGACAGGAAAGAAGTGAAGTTTTGGCGACGACACAGATTATAATATGGACTATGGACAAATGATCTCTGGGTGATTAACACGCTAGTTACTGCTGTCTGAACGGTGGTGACAGATATGAAACTTTAAATTATACTCAATATTCATTCAAACAAATTCGACATTAAAATTCAATGTGATCACAATTATAACATTCTTTTACTCCTTTTTATCCTGATACGTTACAACACCACGTTCAATCAAGTCTGGTATCTCAACTGCAAGCCATGGACCAAGCTAGAAACAGTTCAATAAGTCATTCCATTTAGTTGATTGCTCTGTATGAAAGGAAAGAATGCATAAATTTGAATCATAGCTTACCCCTAGCGCCATTGCATGACCAATCCCGAACTTGGGCACGTTCTTCGCCCACAGAGGCTTGAAGTGGTCTGACAAGCAGATTTTGCCACCTCTGAACATCTTGGCTGTTTTGCCGTCTAGTTCTGGCAAGGCGATTTCCGGAGCTGTTGTTGGATACGTCACTGGGATCTGTCGATAAATCAGTCAGTCGTTTCAGTTTAGCATTTAGTCAAAAGCTCCTCTGAATGAACAGCTTTGATGACTGAACAACTATAACTTACATCAAACTCGACGTCGAACTCGTATTTAAGCATGTTATGTATATGCCAACATTTGCCGAACCATCTTGTGCCTTCTTTGTTGGACTCGAGCCGGAACCAGTCATTGTCGGCTCCTTTGTTTGTTTCAACATACTGGAATCAAAAGCAGAAGTATTGGATTAACCATAAACTTGAGGACAGAAACTTATTGTCAATTAGAACATAAATAGTTACAAGATCTCACTTTGATTAGGGACATGTATTCTTCCTTCAACCGTTGAGTCCACATTTTAGGGTCATCCCGAGGACCGGCTTTAGTTTTCAGCAGCGGTATACCCGCCAACGTCTTTTTGGTTACTTCGTCCACCATTGTGGATCTTT
>JAQGBJ010000950.1:0-28946 GCA_034698345.1 Sphaeridia pumilis | reverse complement strand
TTTGACGTGTTTCGTTAAGAAACTGGACTATCAATAGTTATTCCAGTGCTTTCCCAGTCTAGTATTTATATGCTCACGAAAAGCGACAGTGTCACGATCTGTTTTCTTTATTACAAGTTTCCGGTGAGTAATGGCGGCCTCTGGGAAAAGTGTCGACCAAATTCTCCATATGCTTGAGTCTGCAAAATTACATCCGAACGATTTGGATCCGCGGGTGCAGGTGTGTACATGTAATTTTTTTCTTTGAAGGTTTCGAAGAAATCTGCTCTTTTTGCTTATTTTGGGTAGCTAATTAGTAACTTTGCAACCAGGTTATACACTTTGGCCCAGAATTCAGTTCCAATGAGTTTCGCCTACTCGAGCTTGATCCTGCGGCGGAGAAGTACGTCGAAGAAAATCAAAGGTATAGATGCACGTGCATTATTAACAAGAGTCGTCAGTTAGTGAAATTTTGGTACTCTGGTGAAATGACGGCTGGGCTTTGATCACAGCGTTTATGGATTTACTGGAATTTTATTTGACGTTATTGCAGCCTCATACTTCGTGGGATGCCCGATGACTCCGCCGTTCTTTGCACCAAGGATACCACGTTTGAGTTGAAGGAAGCAGAAACGTCAAATTCATTGCTACTCACCGACAAATTGCTTTCTATACAGCGAGGAGAGAAGAAAGGTTCTGTAACGCCGAGAAAGGTCCCGATGGATCCTGATGGTATCGTGGAACGAGAAATCATCGCAAAAAACGTAATATGAGAATACAATACAGTATGGGAACTGGGAACAATCTATTGAGGTTGTTTTTCGTCTTGACCTCACCTTAATGGTTTTTTAGGTACACTTCGTTGCTAATGCTTACTTGGAAATGAAAAAAATCAAACCGTTCTTGGGCAAGATAAGAGAGCAGCTAGAAAAAGCTCTCTTTCGGGGATTCGAAGAGGAAGCAGATGTAAGCTTTCTCTAGCCTAAAAATATGATTGAAATTCCAGCTCTCAGGGTAAAACAAGCATATTACCCTTAGGTCGACAAGTCTGCTCGTGTGCGTATGGGAGATCTGCTAGAAAGCATTGCAGCGAGTGAGGCTGAGATTCAAGCTTATCTGGATGACTTGAAAATATTCTATATCGATGGTACGTCTGTCAGTTACCTGGTCTATTGATTTACATGCGGAAACTTTACCATGATCACTTTTTGCAGGGTATATCCGCCTAGCTCATCCTGATTATTTGTTCACTGTGCTGAGCCATATCATCATGATTATTGATGAAAATGGCTGGTCAAAAAACAAAATCGCTAAAGGAACCGTCATAGCTCAGCTTACTTCCTTGTATCCAGTTGATGTCCAGGAGAAGATATTCCAATGGTTCTTCATCCCCGTCAGCCATGACGATTCTATGGAAGAAGACGGTTTAGTTATCGGTAAAGCCTCGTATAATTGTGTTGCATTATGCCACTTGAAAGAATGTGCTATAATGGATATATTTGTGTTTTTAGCCGATCAAGGCCTGTACATGTACAACGACAAGGAGATTTGCAGATTGTATGGTGAAGTGCTCCTGCGACGCGGAAACCAGTTCAGTTGCAGGGATTTCATTAAGTCATGGCAAGACAGTGTGCCGACCGGTATGCAACTTAATTAAGTTCCTCATACAAATATACTTTGAATGCACCTAGATTTGTCTATTTGCAGGATTGAAAGTCAACTTGAAGCAGCTCCAGACTATAGCCATTGTGGACAATTCCTTGAATCCACCTATCATAAAATATTTCCCCGAGCACGAGTTGCCTCCTGTTATTCAAGATCGACTTACTTTTCTGTTCCATGCAAAACCAAAATGGAAACACGATGAGATCCTGCCGTATATCACCAGTTTGGCCGTTAGCGAACAGCAGGCGTGTCTTCTTTTAACCAAATATTGCAGGTATGTAGAAGATTTTTAATGCCAATGTTGCAATTATTGAAAATAGAGGTTATCAATCTAAACTGTGGTCTTTCCAGGACTGTGAGTATCGACGGCTGTAAAATGTATTGTTCGAAGTATGCGAAATGGTAAGCCTAATTTAGACTATCACGATAATTCCTGCCGACTATTAAGCGATGAATGGAATGGCACAACTTTTCTATATTCCTGTTCTGTTGTACTTGACGCTAATGACATCATGAACTTCATTACACTTTTCTCTTCTTCCGCTTCGTTGACCTTTAATTATTACCTATTTCTAGTGTTTCAGCTTTAACGCATGTGACTTAATGGTGCTTGGAGTAGTCTTGATTCAAATTGCAATATGATGCTTGTGATTTTCAAATACGCTTTAATTTGTAAACAAATTTTGTTTGGTGATGCGAGACGACATACAAATGTGACTTGCGCGGTGCTTTAATTTTGGTTGCTGATTTTAGAACCTGCTGGGTGCACATACTAACCAGTTCGTTGTTGCTGCTGACAAGATCTCCCGATTAGTGTGTCATGATCACATTACCCCTTTTCCTTGAAACGTCCTCCAAATCTGTTCCAGTCCGACTACAATATCCACGTGCTTACTGAATGACACTGACAATATTTTATTTAGTTTTTTAATTACGAACCACAAATTTGTAATACAACAAATAGATCGTAAAGTAAGTAAGCACCGATAACCAACAATATATTTGTAAAGGTACAATAAGTGTAAGGTAAATTTCGGAATGTCAAAAATTAGCTGTGGTACATTTGTAGCGTCTGTACGAAGCATAGGTTTTAAACTTTTTGCGTTACTGATATGAGCGTCCATCGATCCTTCCGTTTTACCACCTGACTTGAGAAGTAGCGTCATCAACGTGAAACGTAAAGACTAGCTGTAACCTGTCAACAACAACGAATAGTTATACAACTCACAGCTTACGTTCTAGTTTCTAACATGTACATGCAAACCATCAAGTAATATTTTACGGTTTCTAATACTAACACGGTTACTTGCTAAAAGCGCTACTTGGCACTACAAGCGAGTGTAGTACTTTGTAACTTGTACGTTTAAAACGTGTACTTGTAAAGGACATTTAGGTAAAATATACAACGATTCTGCTAATGATGGTACGGTTTTCAAATTCCTCAAGAACCCTCATGTTCTTTTAGGCCTGCTAATATTAGATAGTAAGCACCGTTGATGGTGTTAATTTGTTTGAATCATTACAAAACTATTTGTTAATTTCTCCCTAAATTAGTACCCTTTCATTTACAAGTCTTTCACACATTTGCATTGAGAGTACCTATACGAGATACATCTTTTTGGTTCCAACTTTAAGTTTGACATGTACTAGCTCGTACAGTCCTTGTTCAACAACATCAACATTAGCTTTTTTGTACCTACATACATCTAACTTTGTAACACCACCAAATTGTACGGCTAAAAGACATGGATTTTTTGAGACTGTTCACCTTCTAGTACTTTCTCTTCTTACATTGGTGGATAAGCCCTGCTTGTAGACACGTTGGATCTCGACTTTTGGCTATGGCAGGAATCTGACTCTTCCCTTATGGTAGAAGGAACGTGAACTTTCCTAACGGATTCGGGGCAGCAGCAGCGTTTGGGCAAAATAGATATTTGCGAACTTGCTGGACAAGAAGCTTGAGCTCCGCTCACGACACATTTCCCATTGCAGTTTGCATGGAGGCTAATGCTAGTAGATGGAGCGGCCGCTGATGACATTGGGTAGCAGCCGTGGTAGTGGATTGCATGCGGGTAAGAGTGACAATGAGAAGTGTAATGGTATTCTTTGTTGATAAAAGCATTTGCAAGCGTGTCTGTGGATTGGCGAAGGGAGCTATAGCCACTAGAAGATGGTGAATAAGCTACCATGGCTCCAGTACCCGCGTTGTTTTGTCCCATGTCCACAATACAGATTTCGCCAGCCTCAGCGTCCATAAACGGCGAAGAAGTACCCTTTGATGGCTCCGGTGCGTGGTGGTTTCGAGGTCGGCTGATGACTGGTTCCGGTTTGTTGTTACTGCTGAGGGCGTCGGCAGACGGAGGTGGGTCGCGACGGAACGTCATCCGAATCTATCAAACAGCCCAAACAAAAAATTCTTAAGTGATCCTGTCAAATTCCCTTTGATTAATCTTGCTCCATCAATGCCAGGTTGGCGGGAAATGGGGGGACTCGTAGTTGGTCAGCCAACCATCCAAGACCTGAACCATAGGTCACCTTCTTGAAACCTCTCAACCTTGAACGGCGGCGCTCAAAGAGTCGTTAATGGTTTTTCGACCTAATAGTCTTCTTCTTGCCTTCCATCATCATCATAGGCTATAGAAGTATAATGGAGAAAGTAATGGAATTCATCTCGACATTCGAAAGCTACCAAGTTTGGGCCGAACACTTCCATGTGCTTTCCCCCGCATTTCCCCCGCAATCTAATGTCCGCTTGAGATGATGGAAATTGGGTTGGAAGTAATGGGAAATTGACACTCAAAGTGCTATAATTACTGAGCAATTACGAAATGTTCGTTTCGCTACAACTGTGTCTTATTGCATGTCACCCACAGACAGACAGTCTACTGCCGTTTGTATCTGTGAAAAATAGGAGGAACATCAAAGAGTGACATTCATGCCATTCCGAGGTAACTGGAAGGCTTTTGGTGGGAGAAAGCGGATATGAATGGCTACTATGTATGCGATATATAAATTGTATATTTTTCTGCAAATTGCAAATGAAATTTTAACTTAATTTGAGAGTCTGAGACTGGCTTTTTCTACATAACATCCATTCGGTGAATGCCCGATAATGAAAATATTGCTATTCTTAATTTGATTTTGAAAAGGCGGCTTCCGCTTCAAGTCTTCCCTTGACGCAGTACAGTAAGTGCAGGATCCAATTAACAGCTCTTTAGAAATTTTATTCTGATGAATATTTTCAAGAGCTGTTTCCCTGTAATTTCCTGTATCGTAAATACTCGAATTACAGTCGCAAGACCAAGTTATATATTTTTTCGACGCTCCTTTGATGATCGTAGCCTTCTTACAAAGATACCGGCCTCAACTTGGGTGAAAAATTCTTCCTCCATCATTATTGAATCAAACCTTGTTCAGCAATAAGGTATTAATTTAATTTTTTTTCTACGAGAAACTACTG
The DNA here is from genome assembly GCA_034698345.1 of Sphaeridia pumilis. Classification (NCBI taxonomy): domain Eukaryota; kingdom Metazoa; phylum Arthropoda; class Collembola; order Symphypleona; family Sminthurididae; genus Sphaeridia; species Sphaeridia pumilis. Next base: position 23,842 of record JAQGBJ010000950.1, on the reverse strand, counting down.
TCCTTGGCCGCCACACACTTTGCAAAATATGTATACTTGAACCAAAAATAAGTTTCATGGCCTTGGGCGCTAACTCTGTTTGCTTTCGCCACGTGCCAAAATTCAATTTGCGAAACCGCCAGTATCACTGCCGTCACCGGTCCAACCTATAAATTACATTTTTGTGATGTGTCGTTAGTTCGCGGTTACTGAAGTCTGTCTGAGAGACCAGCGGCATTATTTGGCGGTGAAATTGTATGTACGTGTTGGAGGATAATAGCGGCGGAAATTGTCCCATTGACGACATCAACATTGGCTCCACGACGTGATCACACGGAAGAATTCTCAACCGAGCGGAATTTGCAATCTGGGACAAGATTTTTGGATTGCGTGTTCGCTTCAATTGCTTGGAGAAAGTCGTTGCCTTTTGTGTTGAAAACAATGCCATGTTCTCATGGATTCCGGGAGGTTGGCCGCAAAAGCAAGTTCCGCGAACAAAATAATTTTTATAGGAAAATAACTTCAAGTCAGCAGGAAGCAGGGATGGAAGAACATGATTACTCTAATAAATACAGGCTGTGATGAATAGGAGTCTTTGGTGCAAAAAGACTACAAAGAAGACAGCGAGCGATGAAGTTATTGATGAAGACTTACAAGAATCGCTAATGAGTCCTACGAAGACTTGAATGATTCAAATACTGAATGCATCCTGGTTCTCGTCGAAGAGAAAAAAGTCTACATGATCTTTTAAGCATTAATTTCAGGAGGTTCCTCGTGAAGTGCATAAATCATATTTTATTTCTAGTTGAGTTGGATGAATCCGGAGGACGAGTGCGAACTGTTCATTTGTTCTGACTTGGGCGAATTTTATGCATAGAAAACGTTTCACACTTATATTCCGTGCTTTCACGCCTTCACTTTTTGGAATGAGGTGGTGGAATATTGCTTTTTAATTATTCACAAAGCGAGGAACAAAGAGTGCCGGCTGGCTTCTTCTCATAATTTGCTCTGCTTTTTCTACGCAGGGACACCTGGCAGTATTTTAACCCAGAAAACTGAGACAAGAACAAAGGAAATGGAGAAACACTCCTCTGGCCCGTGAATAAACTTTTCTTTGCCTTAAGTAAACTAACTGATACATTGAGAGAATCCACACACTTAAAAAGCTTTGAGCAGAAGAACATATAGGCACGTGGAAAAATGGTGAAACCAAATGTCCTTGGAACTTTGCCTTAGGAAACATTGGAGGACCTACAAAAAATCATTATCGTTTTGGGCAGGTGTATAATAGCTAAATATCATAAGAAAATATATATATTTCTTGCATTTTAGAAACGTGATACGCCTTGTCAAATTTCATCTCAAGGCTTTTGGTAACAATGGGATTCCACGTAATCATTTTGATTCAAAATCTATTTACGGCTCCCTCCCGCCTTCTACATGAAGGACAATTTGCCCAAAAGCTTTCACTTTGATGCAGTGAAAAAGACCAAAAAGATAGAAATTGTGGAAAGCCAAGCGGCGTTTTGCAACATGGCTTTGAAATACCTCGACGTCAAGTTGGTTTCACTGCCGGAGGTTAAATGGCTCACTGCGGTAATAGCAGACACCCCACAAGTAGCGCTTTTCACCTATACAACTTTTTGACTTGACTGCAAAAAGGTACTGTACCAACTGCTGCCACTTTATGCAATGAAATTCTCAATGCGGATATTTGGCTGTTTTTGCACTAGGAACAATCGCGGATTCAACTACCTCAAGGATTCCAAGTCCTTCAAATGTCGGTCACGTTTCCAGTGCAGAAGATGGTTTAACGAGAGCTCGAAAGCTGCAGCAGCAACCAGTAACAACCCTCATGGCTTTACTTGATAGAAACAACCATGGCCTCTGGCCTTAATTATTTTACAAGTTTTTGGGAATATTTTGGTCGTTTTGTGGAGCAAGATTCTTAAAAATCTTTGTTATTTTTATGAGGCAAAATATCCAATAAATCATTACCTTGCAATGTGGCCGATTCCGAACAACCCGTCTCGGATGCCTGATGAGGTCTGTGACGCTTCTCCGAAAGTTTTTGCTGAGCAAACAGTACAGCAACGGATTCACTGCCGAATTGACATGCCCCAACAATATGGCAAAGGGCAGAAGCGAAGTTGCCACGTCCACAACGGCACTATCGTACATTAACGATTCGTCGTTGTTGTTCGTAGCAGTGGTCTGGTTGTTGTCACTTCCGGTGCCGCCGCCTCCGCCCAAGTTCAAAAACGGGTCGTCATGCCTATTGAGTACATGTGACTTGATGTCCAGTAGTAAGCTCAGCACGCTGTACGGCATCCAGCAAAATGCAAAGACAAGGGCTAGGATGAGTAGGATTTTGGCGACACGGCGACGTTCCCGAATGAGTCTTCCTCCAGCTGCGGATACCTGGAACGAACGCTTTTTGGTGTATAAAAAAGTCAAGTTCATAAAATAAACGATATGACACTTTTGAACTGTAAGCTTCTCAAATATAAAAGTACCTGCCAAGCCGAATTTCCAGAGTCACAATGTCCCAAATCGTTCCGACCGTTCCCGATAGTAATGGCGTTGTTGTTTTGAGAGGATGAAGTCGTCAGCTGGTATTCAGGGAGCAGTTGACGTGAGCAGAGCCGAAGTCCCATCAACGAGTATGCTGGGAAAGTAAGGTTATATATGTAAAATAAACACATTTTGCAGCAATGAGATATTGCATCAAGTTCAGAAGGCGGCTCCAGCCATTACATTAACTCGTTCAAAAAATAATGCATGTTTCTCCAAAGGCTTGAAAAGACGGCATTTTGAAAAGGGAAGAGGCGTGTACTTGTTTGAGGCTTTTATCGCCAACTTGATTCACAAAAGAATCTTGTCTTGAAAGCGTCTCGAAAACCGTATTACCATTTACAAAAGGTCATGCATCAAAGCACCATTTACGGAATGAAATGCATCTAATTTCAATGTGACGGAGCTGGAATTGGCAGGAAACACTTTCACCGCATTTCAAAGGCTTTTCTTTTAGCGGGCTGAAAAGTTAAATACATGTAGGCTGATACAATAATATCAAGATTTTCTATGTGAAAAAGTGGATTGCTGTTTCAAGGTCGTGTTTCTTCAAGCACAAAAAAAGAATAAAAGTTGAATCCTTACCAATGACAACGACGCCTCCAGGAATAGCGTAAACCATGATGAAACAGAAGATACCAAAAGTTCTTCGCGACCAGTTATCCGGCCAATGCTGTAAACAAACAATTTCATTAATTCCAATCACGACCAATCTCCTTGCCTTGGATACCAAAAAAGTTTATCCTTTTGCCAATCTTTTTTGCCGTCCCTATGCCTTGTCTCCCACTAATTCTATTTTATCCTTCTTGTTACCACAGCAAAGATTTCCGTTCCCAGATCCTCTTGGCTCTCTTGAGAGCCATCGGCAATTGATTCCTTTGTTTTGATGCAACGAGGCGAAATCAACAAGAATTACCCAGAATCTTGTCTTTGTAAAAGGACCTAATCGATCCTACAATTACAGGACCGCAGAAACACTCTCACCCTTGACAATATATGTAGTAAACAGTATCTCTAAACTGTGACGCTACCAGGTATTGTTTTTATACAGACAAATCCCACAGCAAACTTAACTTTTAGTATTCTCTGACACTGCCAGATAAATCTTGCTTAAGATTTCCAAGAAAACACTCCAAGAGGATTTGCCCGTTTATCTTCCCTTTCACCTACCCTACAAAGGTCAGAAAAATTTGACCAAAACTTACCTCAACACAGTTGGGAAACTCGTAGACGGCAGCTCCACCAACTTGAATCCTAGCCACTTCAAATTTGCGAATCATGAGAATTGGGGCGAAAATTAATAGAGAGATGGTCCACAAGACTAAAATAACCTGGAATTGAAATATCAGATTACCAATTGGGTGTCGTTGGAGCAAGAAAATATTGTATGCTGGGTCATTGGGGAAATTACATAAGGCTGCTGGGTAGAGCAACCCAGCATACATAAGTGGTATCTGGTTCGACTTGGTAGTCTAGACGAGCTAGAATTTCATTAATAATCAATAGAAAGTCAAGTTACCTTGCGAGTCGTTTTTCTATTGATAATCTTCCTGGACATTGGATGCCGAATCGCCAAATACCGATCGATGCTCATCGCCGTGATTGTAAAAACACTTGCGCTCACGGCTACACCTAGGAGAAAAAGGTGAAACGTCAATTACAGATTGCGTCACAAGACTTATTGAGACTTGATACCTAAAAGCTTGTGTCAGTTCGAATTAGCCGATGGTATGTAAGTGGAAGAGCTGCTATTATTGGAACAACGTGTTTACGTGCCACAAATGGCTATACTACTTCTACTGGAGAAACTGTAACTCAAGGCCAAATTAAATTAACGTCCATTCAATACGTGTGAGGGATGAGATATTCGCGTGATTTCCCATTATTTTTTATAGTGTTTGATCCCATGGCGCATTGAAGAAAGACCAATTTTTCACCGTTTCTTATTTTTATGACGGTCGAGATGCCACTGGTGGGATTACATTTTTTATTAACATATTTTAAAAAATATTGTATGTATAGATAATTAATCTCCTCAGAATTGCGAATCTGGCTTTGATGTTCTAAAAGTTATTTTCGCCAAAAATATTTTTTGCATACACATTTAAGAGTGAAAGCAAGGAATATTTTTCAGTTGGATGGTAGGGCGGTAGCAGCTGTAATCCATTAGCACTTTTCTTTAGTTTAACGTTACACAAGGTGTATAGAGTGGTAACAACAGCTGCGCCCCTTTTCGAAAGCATTCTGTAATTCCAGAATGGGCGGTATAAAAACAACTTTTCCAAGAGTAAGAAAGTAGGTAGAAGAAGCTTTCGAACCAAGACAGGTTGAATATTCACCACGTCTGATTGTATAAGAAATAGAATTAGCAAAATTGATTTCACCTCGGCTTCACTGCAGGAGTCCTGTTAGTACCAGGGCTTTTTGGTCTTTAAATGGACCACCAAGAGACCATGGAATAAGCTAACAATTTTGCGTCAAAGTAAAGACGCAATCAATACTTGTCAGCTAGCCAAACCTGGAGTCGCAAATATATACATGATCCATCAGTAGTCAACCGCATCGTCGGATATCTATACATAATATTCTTGTTGTTCCGATTTCTGATTTTGTATGCAGATATTTATTTCTTCTATACAAGTCTTGGTCCACTATACTTGGGCTCCGCCCAAAATTCCAACGTCCAGTTTCAGCTAAAGAATTTCTGCTTGCCAGCCAAATCGACAATATTATTGATTTTATTTGTGAAATTCTGGCTCAGTCAGCAAGTCCTTTTTGTGTGTATACAGAGAACATAATATGTAATTTATTAAAGCCGTCTAAAAATGGCTCTTGTAAATCTATTGTTCTGTGTTTCTTATTATATATTATATTATTGGCTGGCACTTTCTTCCGAATAATCGTGACAATAATAGAAAAGCCTTCTTGTATAAAATATAATATTTATGGGCATTACTGAGTAAAGCTGATAACGTAAGCTTGATTGCGTAGGAACAATAGTGTTGCCGTTAAAACAATATCTGTGGCCCTGCCTCTCACGAAACACGTGACATCAAACAACTATCCGATTACAAATTCCACAAAAACATGGTAACTGGATCGGCAAATTGGGGAGAAAGGCTGCAGCCAGAATAACGCCTTCTCACATTCTGCCTTTGCCTTACGTCAAATGGATTCTGTTTCACCATCCAATGGCCTATAGACCTATTGTTATCGCCAACGTTTATTTTTACTTTCACCACATTTGGCAGCCTCTTCGTCTACATTATATATATACCAAAGCGCGTAACGACATGTCGTCTAAAAGGTGCTATTATAAAATGTATTGTCACCAGCCTTTCTTCAAAAGAAGTACACAGACTCAAGTGTGCTACCACAACCGCTTTTCTTTTGGTCTCTGGAGACCAGAACAAGGCAGAAATCCTGTTATATATGTAATTGAGCCTGTTGCGAATGTTGAAAGTATATAGACACAGAGAAAACAAAACGTAAAATTCTTGCGAATCCAGTCGCGAAAAACCATCTCCTCCAGCTATCAGACCAAATGACAATGAATGTTTCGCAAGTATCGCAAGTTTATTTCAGCGTGTTTCTCTTGCTATTTTTCTTGGAAAGCTCAATTTTAAATCTACTGGTGAAAGTTTACCTGGATTTTCTGTTGTCTGTGAGTTTTGCACACTTTGCTGTTATTTAGATGACATTTCTTTTGTGACTCGAGAGATTTGCGAGCGGCACGTACTCATCGAAATGGCTTCTTGAAGAAAGCTTCTTCAAAGCCTACCGTATGAATTTTGTTTAGGATTATTACTTCTAGAGTGAAAAGATTTTACTTTCTGTCTGTGAGCCTTCACTCGAATATATGTTTTCTTAGAAATTGTCAAAATACATATCCGACAACAAAGAATTTGCTGCATCGAAATTCGCCATCGGCGTCAAGTGAGCATACTTGAGCTATATAAGCTTCCTTGAGGTTCTACAAGAAATGTTTGCTTGGATTACTTGGGCTGAAGAAAGAGTAATTGGAATTGCTCACACACTGCGTCTGGTATAAAGCGTCATTTCCATTAGAAGTGCCATCTTGACTATGACACGTATCACGTACCTGTTTTGTACTAGACGTGTCAAGTCAAGTGGACGGCGGCATTGTACAAGACTTTCTTTACCTTTTGGTGTGTACGCAAGAAATGGTAGAATTTTATATAAAAACTCCCTCGTTTCCAGAAGAAAGGCTGGCAGACAGACAAAGGCTGGAGAGGAGTCGAATAAAATTCTTTGATGACGCTATGAAGACGTATATATAATGTAGGAACTGATTCTGGAGGCTGAATGAAAATGAATTATTTCGCACTGCCTTAGCAGATGCCAGTCTATAAAAAACTAGCACACAGGTACGACGGCTTAGATCGCTAAAAGATTTTATCAAGTAAGTTTACAAAAGTGTATAAAGCTGTTCGTTTACTGCTCGTGACAAGAAATGAAAAAGGCTGAAAATACGGTGACAAAGCGTTTTAAACTGGCTCGTGGCACGCTTCATTTCCGGCCATTTGTGTTTGACGGCATTGCGAAGAAGCTAGAATTGTCCTCACAAACCTACACAGATTGAATCAGACCGCAAAAACCCTCGAGGTTTCCAATTCCAACTCTTGGACGTCACACAAGCTGAGGTGACGATAACAAACAACGCGAACCCAAAAACCCGATTATTTATTGTGGGCGTCAATTATAGCCGTTTTATTGTGAGAATCGAACGCTTGCAATGAACTAATGCGTTTCCCACGTTCATAAGGCAGACAAGAAAAGGTTTGCATTGCGCTTATACTGAAGGTCTAATATTTGACTGCTTTGTTTGCTTCTGCAATTTGCTTGTGTGCTGAATGACCGTATTCTGAAAATATGTGCGTATTGTTGTAGCCATAGCTAGGTTGTTGGTTGAAGGAATTTGCTTCATATTTTTTGCAGGGAACTTCATGCTGATATCCTGATATGTATACAGCAGTTTCGGCCAAAACTGGAGCTATAATAGCCTTGTCTGATGCACAAACTTTTGCTTTCTCTCCCGCTATGTATGCAAGATGGGAAAGAAAGCCAGCCTGTCAGTTGGCTAACAATTTTTTTTCTTTTTCAACAACCCTTGTTAACATTTGATGTTGCATAAAAGCTAACAAGTTTTTTCTCTGGGCCATATTCGAGAACCATGCGGACAAGAGAGCATATAGGCAGACATTAGCAAACTTGGGTTTTTGCCAGTGGAGCAGCTCTGATGAATTTTTAATGTACTTTGTACCCTTGAATGGGGTTAATGGCGTTTTTTCAAGAAATTCCAGGATGTGCCAAAAGCAACTAATTTTTGCTAGACGCTTGATTCTTGTTTATTTTGTTGATGATCAAGTGTCGGCAGGGTAGTCGACCGGCTGAATATGACAGAAGATAAAACAATTTTATAAAAGTCATAACCAAAAAATATTTTGCCTCTGCCAAATTTTCGCAAATAACATAATTTTTCGCCAATCAGTTGAAAATTCTTGTTTGATCACAGCTATTTACGGGGGATGAGACAAAAATAATTTATAATGTAATTCTGTACTTGTTAGCAGAAAAAGTGTTGTTAATATATATATGATATATATATATACAACTAATTAAAAGATGATGATCTAAAAAATATTTTTGAAAAGCTTGTGAAGTAGTTTGTTTATTCATTGCCGATCCTGCATAGTACATAATTTAAACTAAAAACTGATTTGTGAGAAAATGTGCGAATTGCCAGATACTAGCGTTAATTTGGCGAGTACTTATGTATTCCCATTGGCTTGGCCAAAAAGCACCTGATGCTCACTGCATACACGTATGTCTCTACACAATACTTACAATAACATCACATAACGCTCTGTCATAAAGACCACCCAAGCGAATAAAATTTTTGTAGAGTAGGAACAAAGTAGTTGGGTTGCTGGGTACGTCTCTATCGAGAACGGCTAATGGTAGTAACGTAAAAGTTTATGTGGCTTGTATTTGCATGTATTATGTAGTTACTACTAGTGCCATCTGCTTCATTGCAATTTTACCACCACGAACATGTTTGATGTTGTTTTTGTTGCTACTACTACTGCCATAATTCTGTGGCTCCATAAAGTTTACAAGATAAGGAAAATATGATGAAGGCAAACGTATATATTTAGTAAGCGTTTAAGCGGGAACTGATACATGTGGAGGAAAAGAGCAGAGCAAGGAAGAAGCTTACCTTGAAGATAGTGCGACAGCTTGCACATGATTTCCCCATAGAGCCATAAAGATGTAACAGCTTTCCCCACAGCCATCGGCATACATAGCAATGTCACCAGCAAATCTGCCACGCTCAGATTCACAAGGAAATAATTTGTGACGCTGTAAAACAAGCAAATCCTCCCATTAGACTTTTCATTCACTCTTCTATTTATTACAGTCTCGCTTGAATTGGTTGGTGATTGGCATTGTTACAGTCACAATTAACTGGCGCTAATCAAGTAGCTCATGTGGAAAAGCTCAAAATTGCATACATATTGTCTGCAGCAAAATTTCGTGCATGGTGAAAGTTTGTGAAATTGTTGTGGTTGAGCGGCAAGTTTTGGCTGCTTTGAATTCCACAAAGATATAATTTCTGTCTCTCTGAACACTACCACGTGGCCTTATCGAACATTGACTTTCGGATGCGTTAAAAGTTGAGTTACCCGGGAGTGTATGTGAAGAAGGCGGGAAATCCTGTTTATCTTGGTCTGGTTCTCAAGCTGAGTGTCTGCTGAAGCTGCCACATGTTGACATTTGAATTTTTTCTAGTCTTACAGATCAGGAAGTTAGAATAATAAAAGAGGCTTATGTTAGCTTACTGGCTAATGTTGGCGATTAACATGTGTTTTTTGCCAGTTTCATATTTTTCACGAGGCAATGTACATTCAAGAAACTGCGGTTTTGCCATCTGATAATTTGATGGATGCCATTGACATTTTAGCAAAAGTTTACATTAGCTTGTAGACAGACTCTAGGCAATTTACTTGGGCTTCACTTTGAGCGAAATTTGAAATACGAGATAAAAAGGCGAGAATGGCAGTTGTGTAACGGTGCATTGCATAAGCTTATTTTACGGTCCAGTCACTTTCTTCTCGACGCCCTCAACCTCAACAACGCATAATAATAATAATAAAGCCATGGCGGTAATATATGTATGCAAAAGCTCCAATTTGACAGCTGTGTAACTAGCTTAAGAAGCGCATATAAAAAAATTGTTAATGCGGATTTTTTCCCCACTGCAAAAATTCTACAAAGTTTTTGTTGACATAAATCTAAGAAATATGCAATTTCCTCTTCTCTTTCTGCAAGGAAATGAGCTGTTTTCCTTTAAAAAATTGTTTTGTGGAAAGCGGAGACAGACAGGTAAACAAACAAAGTGACTCACCTTCGTAAGCATCGATAGCGACTAACGACGAGTATAACCAGAACGTTACTCGTAAGTGCGATGAGGAAAAGCGGGACGTAGGTAAAGATGAGGACGTAGTTTTGCAATTGGTCGTATACAAGCAAACTTTCTTTGAATTTCTCAATGATGGGAGTATATTCTTCAAAGGTGACGTTGGCCGTAGATCCATTGCCTACAAGAGAGTCATCCATCTTGTCCATGTCGGGCTGTCCCGGAATCGGGACGCCTCCAATAGCCATCCTGATATCTTGTATAATAAATAACACTAACGCACTCTGTTTCTAAGTCGGCAGTCAGCCCAGTTTGTAATGGATTCTTAAATAACTTTGCGGAGAAAGCGAGAGAAACACTTTATTCTCCACTGACTGCTACTGCCTTTTGTCACCAATCTGTCACTCGTCTCACTTCACTTTTCCAGCTCTTGGATGTCAGTTTTTGGTTCTTGAATATATTGGGCCATGTACCAGCACTGCAAGTTTCTCCTTTTTTTGTTTCAAAATCAAAAAGTTGAACGGTTTAATTCAGAGCCCTTTACGTGTTTGTTCCATTACCGCGGCCAAAAATAGCTTCCTTCCTTCCGTCCAGCCTGCTGTTGGTATATATTTCCTCAATCAAGAAAAAGTCCGAAGACACCATTAAGAATTAAACTGTTTAAAAAAACGGTGCTTGGTTACAGGCACATAAAGCTCCGTGTGCGGGTGAGTACACAAAAAGTGTTAACTTTCACTATATTGAGTAAGCAAACACGTTACGACTGTCTTGAGACAAAGAAGAAAACGTTTTCTTGTTTAGCCACTGTTGTATGTACAAATTGATCCCCACGGATTGCAAGAGTACGAGTAAAAGTCCGTTTATTTATCTAGCACGGGAAGGAAACAAGGAAAAATTCAATCCTTGTTCACTTTGTGGACGGAAATTAGAAAGGTGATGGGAAAAACCGAGATCACTGGTTGGTTGTGTCAAATTGCACCTCAAGACAAAACCGTACCGGAGATTACTTTCAGTGGAAGTCTGCTGAAGCATCAAATATCACTGCGAAACACTGAGTAAATGACAAATACTTGATTCGCTAATTGAGAAAGGAATAAAGTATCGCAGTTCACTTGGGTGCCAAATCTTTGGAACCTGCAGACCTGACGTATTTCGAGTGCGGAAGCTGCAGCAGGATTGAGCCTCTGTTTTCGAAATCAGCCGCTTTAGTAGCAACTTTCTTTTGCTGACTAAAGGAAGTGGAGACATGCGCTTCATTTACGAGCTTTCTTGGGTTTTCGCTCTTTTGTTGTTTTGCTGGAATTTCCCTGCTGGTCTGTGTGGGGATATGTTTTGAATTTGAGCATCCTGGAATAAGTGATGTGCTGTCGTGTAAAAACGGACACACGGTATGGGATATATGGTGGGATAGGTAAAGGACTTGCTGCGGAGTAAGTGTGGAAGAAATTCCAGCCGACACGCAAAAATGGGTTTTGCGTAGCGGAATTGGGTGGACGTGCAAATGCGCAATTGGTAGACAAGTCGGGGAATAGGGAAAACGGGACAAAAGCAAGTGCTGGTGATGAGACAATGCCTCATCATCAAATGCACTTGTTGCGATTCGAGTTTGGAGTAGCGGCTGGCGATGGAAATGACAATCATTTGTCATTCAGATTTTGGCTGCGACGGACTTGAGGCAGTTCAATAGCCAATATGGAATTTCCTACTGGTGGTGGTACTAGGGTCAGTAGGATTGAGGAAGATTACGCCAAGGCAGTGGAGCTAGTGAATGGTCATCTGATGACCATTAGGGAAGCCGCAGACGCTTGGGACCTGAAGAGATCGACCTTGGGAAAATACTGCATAGTGGGTCATGCACCAAGTCGCATCACCCAAGGTCGATTCAAGCCCACATTCACCAACGACCAGGAAAAGGAGCTGGTGGATTTTTTAATCGAGATGAGCGAAGTTTGTCAGGGAATGACTAGGAAGGCCTTCGGTGTGCTGGCATTCAAAGTTGCCGAAAGATTGGGACTGGAACACCGGTTCAGGAACGGCACTGCCGGAAGATACTTCGTTTCGAAGTTCCTTCGACGCCATCAAAACGTTCTTTCCATGCGTACCGCAACTCCCTTGGCTCAGCAGCGCGTGGATGGGTTTTGCCCGGAAGCCGTCAAGAAGTTTCAGGACAAGCTTCAAAAGATCCTCAACGAGAATCCGATCAGTCCTGAATATATATTCAACATGGATGAAACAGGGATAGGAGTTGTACCGGTAAGTAGATTCCAGCTAACCTAGCTTTAAAGCTGCATGACTAGGAGTTAAATTCAAAAGCTTTAAAATCACCGGTGAAAATAGCTTTAATTAATTATAGTGTAAATATGCATAAATTCAATTTTTTGTCTAATTGTGCAGGTGCAACTGCGGTGCACTTAAAGCTGCATGACTAGAATTTTTTTAAAAGCTTTAAAATCACCGGTGACTATGGCTTTAATTAATTTTATTGTAAATATGCATATGACTAGAATTTTTGTTTAAATTATGCAGGTGCAACGGCAGCGGCTATTTGCCATGAAAGGTGCGAAGAACGTCCCGGTGATAAAGGCCTGTGAGAAAGGTGCAAATGTCACGATGATCTGCTGCATGAGCGCTGGAGGGACACTGGTCAAACCGATGTTTCTCTTTGGAGGCGGGAAGGACTACAGCGCTGAAGTGGAAGAAGGATTCCCAGGCTCGTCAACGGGCTTTTCTTCTGGAGGCTGGGCAACTACCAAAAACTTCCAGGACTGGGTTAAATTCTTCTATGAATCGGTAGCGCCACCTGACGGACAACACGTTTTGTTGATCCTGGACAACGCCTCCTGTCATGTGAGTGTTGAGGCCATCGAGTTCTGTATTGCCCACAACATTCACGTTCTGTCCATTCCGCCTCATACATCACATAAGATGCAACCAATGGACGTGTCCTTTTTTCGACCGCTGAAGTCCAGGTGAATTGACTAGAATTATTCCTTAATATCACCCAACACACTAAAATTTAACTATGAATTACCCTATGACTAGAAGAATTGCCATGACTAGAAGCTAATACTGATGATTTTGATTGAATTCCAGGTATTCCGAAGCAGTCCGCGAATGGCAATTGACGCACCTTGGACGTCCGCCAAAAGAGAAGCACATTCCGGCAATTATGAAGTTGGCTTTTGATTGGACCTGGAATCCCGCCATTGCAAGAAACGGCTTCAGGAAATGCGGCATTTACGACCCGCTTCTTGGTGGTCCAAATCCGAAAGCATTTTCAGAAGAGGACTTCAAGGCAAACCGGGCTTATCGAAAGCAGAAAGATGCTGCCATTCAGCTCCAGGCTGAAGCCGATCAAGTACTTGACCAGCAAGATACTTCAAGAGGTGATGATGATGGAAATGTGGATATGGAAATGACTAGTGCCTGTTCCATGACTAGGAGTGATGAAACTCCCAGCGCTTCTGCTGCGTCTAGCTCTATTCCAGCGACCAGCGCTTCTGTGGCATCGAGGCCCATTTCAGCGACCAGCGCTTCTGTGGAATCCAGTTCCATTCCGGCCACCAGCGCATTCAAGGCCTCCACTGCCGCCCCAGCAACCAGCGCTACTCTGACCTTTCTGGCTTCTCCAGCGACCAGCACTGGTTTGGCCTCCAAAGCCGTTCCAGCGACCAGCACTTCTTCGGCCTCCAAAGCCGTTCCAGCGACCAGCGCTCCTTTGGTCTCCAAAGCCGTTCCAGCGACCAGCGCTCCTTTTGTCTCCAAAGCCTTTCCAGCGACCAGCGCTTCTTGGGTCTCCAAAGCCTTTCCAGCGACCAGCGCTTCTTCGGTCTCAAGGGCCGTTCCAGCGACCAGCGCTTATTTGGCCTCCAAAGCCGTTCCAGCGTCCAGCGCTTCTTCGGTCTCCAAAGCCGTTCCAGCGACCAGCGCTCCTTTGGTCTCCAAAGCCGTTCCAGCGACCAGCGCTCCTTTGGTCTCCAAAGCCGTTCCAGCGACCAGCGCTTCTTCGGTCTCAAGAGCCGTTCCAGCGACTAGCGCTTTTTCTGTCTTAAGAGCCGTTCCAGCGACCAGCGCTTCAATGGCCTCTACAGCCGCTCAGGTGACCAGCACTTTTCCGGCTTCCAGAGCCACAACAACTAACTTCCACCAGGCTGCAAGTCATGTTTCAGCGACCAGCGCTCTTCAGTCATCCAGCACCGTTTCTGTAAGAGGTGACAGCCCTGTGGCCATCGCCACCCGTAAAATCAGCACCATTCCGAAGACTAGACTCGTTGAGCCGGCGATGCCAAGTAGATGCCTGAGGTCCAGTGTTGGATCTGCAACAGCTGCGGCCACAGGTGCATACAGGGACATGTACCCTCAAGCACCTCCTTCTCCTCGTCGCAAACAAAGGAAACCTCGGGCTAAAATGGAAGCTACCGAGTACACTTCACTGGATGTCTTGCAGAAAATAAAAGATAGAAGATCTAAAGCTAAAACGTCATGTGGGGCAGAAAAAGTAAAGCAGGCGAAAGGGAAAAGAAAGGCACGTGGGAAAAAATGACTACAAGTATGCGATTTGACTAGAAATGTTATCATAAATTTAAATTAGGAAGGTGTGACTAGACTTATTTTAAATATGATCAATCAAATGAGCTATAATAAATACTAAAATCTAATGACTAGAGACATTTGATTATCTAAAGAGATGCAGATGAGACTTGTTGAAACGTTGTACCATTGCCGACGTTGGCGGCTTGTCTACAGGGGCATTGTGATAAAATCCATCATACGCAGTAAGGTTTTGTCCACGTACTTCTTGTCCCGTTTTACCGGCATAGACATTACTTGTGTGTTTCTTTTGATGAATATGCTCCATTGTTTTACAAAAATACCTAATGACTGAAGACCTTTCCAACCATGTCTGTATTTATATTTATTACTGTCCCCGCCGACCCATCCAAATACGAAATATTTTTCTCTTCTTCTTCTTCCTAAAAAATATCCATGAGAAATTGTCATTTTTCGTTTGCCAAAACAACATTTTCTTTTCACCTTTTCACCGTTACCCGCTGATTCTGATTTAATTGCAACTCGTCCACCTCAGTCAGTCCACCATCCTCTTTTCTCTTCTCCGTTTTCCTCTTCCTCTTCACACGTTTCTCAGTAATGTCACTCGAGTCGCGTGAATCCTTGGTCAGCTCATGGTCTTCGACCACATTCAGATTTGCAGCTCCGCCTTTGCCTATGGCCTACTTCTTCTTCTTCCTGGAAGAATATCCGTGAGAAATTGCCATTTTTGTAGTTTGCCAAAACAATATTATCTTTTCATCTTTGCACCGTTTTTCGCTGATTCTGATTCATTTGTAAGTCCGTGTAAGCCAGTCCAACCTGCTCATTGATACTTCCATTAGACCAAGAATTGTCGTCTGATTCATAGCCGGAATTAAGTCCGAAATTCGCACCCACCTCCATGTCGTCATCGGGACCAAAGTCAATTGCAGCATCTCCAGCAACAATGGATTCCACAAATTTTGGAGTATTATTTATAAACACTAATGGTTCCACTTCCTTTAGCATCGAAGTCTCAAAAGTCTGATCGCCAATCTTTACAATTAGCCCATTTGGCACACCTTTGTCACCGTAAATGAAACGCTCAACAGTTGCGATTTGCAGATCAGCTCCTATTGCATTGTAATCGAAAATTTCTATTATACACATCTTTTCCTATCCCTGTTATTCGGTCGGGGATTCGAATCCCAGGACGGACAGGATTTTTCCAACGTTTTCTGTCACCAGCCACGGGAGTACCGGAAAGCGAGGAACTGGACTTGTGCGGTGAGGGGATGGAGTACCTCACCATAGTTAAAGCTTACACTTACACATTAATATACAAACTCTGTAATACATATGAATTGTAAGTTTGAGAGAGAGAGTCTATAACTCAATAAATCCATACAAAACAAATACAAAAAAATACAAACTTAATTGATTTGCAATGGAAAATTTTAGGAAATAAATGTGGCTGCCCATCGGCTCCGTATGTTAAACCTAAAATCCTAAAACCCTATTGCATGATCGTTCTGGGTATTGTGATGATCGTAGATCATCAATCATCATCTTTATGGATTTATGGATGTTCTTGGCTCTAGCGCCATAGTTTGAAGCTAGTCTAGAAGATTCTCTTTAGTTGAGACGACCGGCACGGGCTGCCTCGTCGTTGTTCGTGTTTCTATTAGCTTATGTGGGAACCTGTTGTGTTTTGGGTATATCTCGTGTTTAAAGTACTTTTCTTGGTCATCTTGACCACCTACTAGTGGCTATTCTCAGGATCCGACCTTCAGTCGATCCCTACCTATTGTACAAGAAGTATGTCCATTTGGGAACTTGTATTCTTTGGGTTTAAATAAACCAAGTTACGTTTAATTGGGAATTCCTATTTTGACTTTTTGATTTTAGTTCTTTAAATTCAACAAGGAATTAAGTAGTACCTGGGCCAGAACGAGACTAGTTTAAGGCATCCAGGATCGGCTCCTTACGTTATGCAGTAAGTTAAGGAATCCGTCTGGGAACATACGTGCACATGGAAACAGGAATGCAAAAGTTATTACATTAGTTGACAATGCAAAAAAAATGTCGGAGTTCACAAATATTCACGCAATGCATGCTTTTCAAATGAGAAAATCTCCGTAACTTTAGCACGGATACTCTTGAGGGTTCCGCATGTCACATTTCAAAAATTCAAAAATGGGCAAATATTTTGGTTACAAGGGGTTAATTTTAGGAAGTATGGGACCATCAAAACTTCGAGAAATATCTCACTTTCCTAATTGTAAACTACGATGTAAACATAAACACAGCTGGCTCTGAATGTATTTTTTGCTGGTGGCGACGGCGATTTTCACGGCTGTCCACAGCATACGGTTTGAATGAAGATTTGAACACCACTGGCAAATGATGGCGCTCTTCCGTGAGAAGCTTCCTATTGTAGCGCAACGACTGCATTCTCCAGGCTTTTGTCTTCACGCCCATTACTCCTTGGGTCCCAATTAATGTACCGCCTGTCGAATGAGATCATGGAAAAATATATTGAAATTCTTAATCGCAGCATACCGAGTGCATGCGTGGACCTGAGTTGATTACATGTCCAAAGTGCATATGATGCACAAGAATTCGTGCTGGAAGTGGTGTGAGTTTTTTGTTTTTCAACTTGGAATCAGTTTTTCCAGCTTCCACCCGGAAAGAGGTTTTTTCCTGTGATTTCGATCAACGCCCTTCGGAGGAATAATTCAGATGCTTGAGTCGACGAGCAAAAGAATCAGTACACCGACTCAAAAGTGATTCGGCAGTGACTCCTGGACTACCACTGATAGTAAATTAGAGTTCATAGCGTTGAGATGCCAATGACTGGGACTAAGAAGCCGATTTAAGTAGACATGCGTCATTGATCGGATTCATGATATCATATGGATTCATGGCCATACGGGCTCGGTCGAAGGGAAAATTAACTTCAAGGACTTTCTGCGTAAATCTAATCTAGACTTTACCAGACAGAATCGAATCGTCCCAACCCATCATCGCTGAGTTCAAACAAGAATTCAAACCAGCTGTAAAAAGTGCTTGCAAAGATACTTCTTGAACGAATCATTAACCGTAATTTACCTCGACGAACGTATAATCGGTCGGATATACCTTTTAATAAGCTGGAGATTTCCGAGGCTATCCCATCGGTAAACAGACGGCTCGATTTTCAGCTTAAAATTTCAACAGGTGTCCCTCATAAACACTTACCCTCCGAGTGTATACCAGTGAATACCCAAGATAACTTTCGCCATGGCACAATAGATTACTCATTTGTGTCAAACTGCCCAACTCGACATGTGTATATTCTACGACAACTTCTCAGCAACAAGCACAATATTTTCGTCCACTTGTACTCGAATCATGATTCATTTTTCTTGAATGCTGTTTTACTTGCATACAAAATCGTACTTCATTCTTGTCAAGCTGAACGTCACACAGAGTCCTTTTCTATAATTCATGCACTCAGGAGAGCCCAAGTACGTCAGGCTCTACTGTGGGCAAACGGCTTGGAATTTCCGAAAACGGGTTTCATCTAAAGATGCCATTGTAAGCTTAACTTGGTGAAGTAAGTACCAGAGGTATCGTAGGTCGGAGGGCACGTGGCCGAAATTGGCTTGACGTCGGATATTTCACAAAACTTTCTCATTCCTGAAAAACTTGATCAAGATCACTCGAAAATGTACACTACACTTTTGGTATCAGATCATGAATTCTCCCGTTCTGTATTGCAAACCATTTACACTAATTATTTATTCCCACCTTGGAAACAAAGAAGTACATAACATTATTAGACAGCAAGTTTCGCACCATTAACTACTGACTCGCCATTTAACATGGTTTATCTTCTCCATCGAATCAAACTTGATTAAACTAACCCTCCCATTTTCTATTGCTCACCAGGATCTAACTCTCCTTGCTTTCTCCATGACCTTTCTTCTTGGAAAAAATCATGACTACCATCATTTTGGAATAACAACTGAGGCCCCATCTTTTGTTCCTGAAATATTACGGACTGATGACCAGCCGTTTACAATTTGCTGTACTGTTTTTCAAGGACTTGACCATAAAGTTTGCACCAACATTTCTGATCCTCTCGTTTCAGTTCTTTTGTGAAATGTTCGCTCAAAATCCGAAGCTCTCAACCAACCTAAAAATTTCACTAAACTCCCAGTCACCATCTTGAAAAATTCATACGAGTTGGTTATTGATATCTCCACGAAGCTCCGTCAAGCACAAGAATTCTACACTATACTCAGTTTCACAATTGGCACTTCATTCACTCTCAAACTTGCTCATCGGGTTGTAAAGCTCGTGAACAAACCATATACATAACCTATTAGTCACCAACGAAAGTAGATACATTTGCAGGGGGAGATACTGGCCGAAGTAATTATCTAGTTAGGAAACAACTAGAAGACGCCCAAGTAAGGTATTCTAATCCACTAATGACAAACATCGCAAGCGCCCAAGAGTCCAATAAAAAACGTGGTTCAGTGGGAACCTATTATTGCTAGTTTCGACCCAACTAGTCTTGATCGCTACTTGCAATGGGCTCCCGCTCATATCAATTTGTTAACTGGACGTTATAGAATTGCACGTCAACCAACAGCGTATTCAGTGCTTTCAATCGCGCAGCAAAAGCTGAGTCAAAGCTCAAAGATTTTCTTCAGCGCGACTCTACAGACGGGTTAACGTTCAATAAAAGCGAATCAACTAGACTACGTAAAAAACACAATGAGTTCCTACAAAAATACGATAACGATGAAGAAAAGCGCAAAGGAAACCCTTGTTGACAGAGGGGTCAAAATTAGAGTCGGAATTTAGCATTGAGCGGATATTAGTGCATAAATTACAGTCAAAATAAACCATTAGGACCAACGAACTAATTAACAGCAAAGTACAGGTATCGCAAATAAAACACAGAACGCAGTAACGGAACATGTTCCGATGAAGGTTGAAATAACATCTGTTTCCAACCCAGCAGTGTCTGAACGCCAGAATTCACCTGAAATTGCCAACAGTAGCGCGGCTCCTGTAGTCATTGAGGGCCTTGAATTAGATCCGCTTACGTCATTAATGGATTTTCTAACAGTTCCGCCAACGATTCACCCAATGATCACAACAATATTTCCTGCGACAGCTGAAATTCCGCCAGAAACTGCTATTCCTTCTGTATATTTCGTTACATCAAGCAATTGCCCTGGCGAGCTAGCAACTCTCGAAAACTTCAGCGCGAAAGTCGAACACAAAATACTAAATTCCAACAAATTCTTTATCATTTCGGCGGAATATATGCAGCCCAGCGCAAAGGTACAAAACTTTGCTAACCAAATGCTTCAGCGCGCTAGTTCAGACAGAAGCATGCCAAGCATGGAATCATCGCCAAAACAAAACATTTCAGTGGCGATCATCGCGCCACAAGAACCAGCAATTACTTCTGCTGAAAAATCGGGCGAGGATATTGTTATTAAACCCACGCATGATTCTTAAACTGTACGTTGTAAAATGTACGCGCGAATGTAGTAGCTTATCACAATGTATTATACAGCTTTATATGCTGGTACTAACCCAAGTATTGATCAAGGAAATCATATGATTATCAAATATTTCCGTTCGTTTCCGGTCGGAAGACAGTATAATTTACCTTATACAATCATATGAAATTATTATGAGTTTATATTGGAGAGGTGAAAACCTATAACCAATAAACTTATTCATTGGTTCATTCATTCATTCATATGAAATTATTATGGACGTAATGAATACAACATTTGTACTTTGGAATAATTGAATCATAGACTTTGTATCAAACGTGAAACTAATTAAAAACCAAGTTTTACCGCAATCAAGCACAAGTTGTATACATTGTAGTTACATATTTACTGAATACAATTTACTAGAATTAGACACTTCGAACACAACCTAGTCCACCTCACGCAGAAATCGCCAGATGTAGTACTTCAAGTCAGCTGTTGCACAAGCAACCTTGTCCAATCCACCTTCACCCTTCTAAAGGCTGTACTGCTAATTGTCGCTAATGGTTAGTTTTGATACTCTTCCATCAGTCACGTTAGACTACAACATTGTACTCGCCTCTTGCCCGGCTTTTTCCCCTGGTTGCTACTACCAGAGAAACTCGGAACCCACTTCGCCTTCAACGGTTCAGCCAGATGATAGTGTAAATCAATTTGAGATCGTTAGAACTTGTGTCAACCAATGTGCCGAAGATCAACATAAATGTCAAGCATTAATGTGATCGAAACGTAATCACTACAATACAATCCAACGTCTGGTATTTCGCGAACTTTGCGTTATGGAAAATCGGAACAATGGCAGAGTCAACAGACAAAATCAGCCAAGCAAAAATTTCAACCCAAAATCATCCGCTCGCTCATCGTTTTCTTCTTGATCTCAGGTGCCTCGTCCTTGCGTTTCCGTTTGTGCACAACACATTTTCTAGCAGTCAGCCACATGCATCATCATCATCATCATCAATGTTCGTAGCATGCATTACTTCAATGTACTATAACTACATTATTCGCAAATTTTACGTAAAGTAAGAAAAACATCGAGTCCTCAGACAAACAAGCATATCGCATGTTCTCAGTCAGTCGCACGCATCATCATCGTTGTTTGCTTACGCCTTTTAATTTCGGTCTTCAGTCAGTCAGCTTACTAGTGAATTTGCGCGTATTTGATGCTGCTTATTATGGCACCTTATTAAATAACTTGGGACCATGTTGAACCTCCGCTAGAATACAGGATTTAAACAACAAACGCTCAGTTTGCCTTTTGAACAAGAAGAGGCACTATCAATTTTTGCTCCGTGATCTTATCCATGTAAACAACCTAAGCTTCAATATTTGACTGGCAAATCAAAGTTCCCTCCACTATTGCCATTGTGGGTACCAGTGCAAGCGGTTAGTGTCACTCTCATGATACAAATAACAATGGGTAAATTAAAAGAAATTAATATTATTGCAGGCGAAACTACGCTGGTTGAGCAAATTCTAAGGGAACGCTGAAATATTTTTTTAGAAGAGTTTAGCCGTATATTATGATCTTACGGAGCTTGGAGCCCAGACCTGTCAGAATTGCAGGATGAAATTCCTGAAATGGAGCTAGTTGACCATCCACTATTCAAACTTATAAGATACCCGTGGCCACACGTTACTCATTCTGGATGACATGCACACTTCCCTCGACTCGAGAGAATTTCAAAACTTGTTTGTTTGAACCTCTTCACATCAGAATGTGACTGTGATTTTGATCTCTTTTTATAAAGTCCAGAATTATCAGCATCAACATGAAGTATTTTGTGATCCTGAAAAATAATCGGGAGGTTTTGAAAATTCGTAGTTTGAAGTATCATCTGTTGGTATGATCTGTGCGAACACATAAACATCGTAAAACCAGACGTTATATTCACCAGCCAGTTTGAGCGTTAATTCTGAACGAAATGAATAGCCGAAGGTATTCAATGCTGAACTAATTTCCGGTATCAATTTCTAATCAGATTCTCGGGGAACAGCGGTAGCCAAATGCGACTGTAAGGGGGGAAATGTTGTCAGTCAGATCAAATGCTTGCTATTGTCAACATCTTCATCCTGCCTTATGTATTAAAACACCCGCATCATTTTCGAGGCTCCTAAGCGGTTCCTGAACCTACCCGCCCGTGTTTAAGTGTCGTGCTTTGTGCCCCGTGTGATCCCCCGGACTAGAGCAATTCAAACAAATACGCAGATCTGTTTACTGAGAGTATTTGGTTTAGAAAATTTTTATTCACATTTTCACATTGAAGCTTGTTCGTACATACATCGTATTTTCTATGTTCAGCATATAATTTGTAGTGAACGTCTTTTTAAAAAATACAGTATACACGTATTCAACCCCGTGAAATATGTATGAAAACTTTATGAACTCTGAGTGTGTATTTGTATGCATAACAACACCTGGTTGAATTTCCAACCGATAGACACCACGCAAAAGTGAGAAGATTCTTATTCTAAGTTTGTGTATCACTTTTGTACATCTTTTGTATCATTGCCTGTAAACGTGACGTTTTTTCTGCTGGATTTTCCGTTGACCCCTTCGGAATTAAAAAATGTCTATCCAGCTCTTCGCTGCCAGGTTTCATAAAACCTACAGTTTCTCCATTGTTGTAAAAATAATGTTCATTGTCAGCTATCATGCAGTCCAAAACGTCAGTTCCAAAGTCAGTAACATTATCGACTGTTTAAACTAACGGCGATAAATTCGATCAAAAATTGATTCACTTGGCGTTTCAACATTAACATTGTCCACTTTCGAGTGTTTCGAAAGTCAGGAGCATTTGGAATTTCATTGAACATAGAGGCATGTTGGAAGAAAGATAATCTTGAGAGAGAGAGAGATCTGAATGAGATCATTCATGCGCGTGTGTTTGTGCAATTGATACAAGAAAAGTTGTGTGTTTTGAGAGGGTGCAGAGGAGGAAATTCTAAGGAATTCTAGGAAATATTATATAGAAAAGACTGGAAGGAAGAGCAGCAGGCGAGAATCTAGAGAAAGTCAGAGGATCTTCAGAATTGATTTTGAAATTGTAAGAACAGGAGCATTTGTGAGGTCCATTTTAAAATTTAAGTTCGGAAATTTCGATCAAT
Source organism: Sphaeridia pumilis (assembly GCA_034698345.1). Classification (NCBI taxonomy): domain Eukaryota; kingdom Metazoa; phylum Arthropoda; class Collembola; order Symphypleona; family Sminthurididae; genus Sphaeridia; species Sphaeridia pumilis. The sequence continues at coordinate 643 of JAQGBJ010000950.1, read as the reverse complement.
TTCAAAAATGTTCAAACGCTATTATTCTACTACGGGTGTTGTGGTGGTGGGAATTGAGTGTGGAAATTAAGGCTACCAGCTGAATGTTGGGGGCGCTAGCTTCGATAATTTCGATACCGTTCGTGGCCGTGTAGTCCTTGGTTACGGCATCGACTTCTTCCGTACTCCGAAGTCTTACCCCGTGGATCTTTCCAAAGACAGGATCTTGAAGAAGAAAATGATGGAGTTCAAGTTGGACAGGCAGCAGTGTCTGGTTGAAGTCGCAGCGTCCATCGCCAAGTCCGGCATACGCTGGCCTTTTGAAGGTCTCGGGGCATGTTTGGTACAAGGTTTACAGCTTATCTTGCTCAGTAAGCGCCTGCGACGCCGCAAGATGGCGCGCGTGGGCGTCGGCAGTGACAGACTTGGATCTGGGGGTGATTACAATTTTGTAAACGGAGCACATAGCCTTTGGCAAGCTTGCCAATTGCCTGATGATGGTGGCAACATCACTGCAGAAAGGTATGCCCGTCTGTGTCATATACATCGTTATCTTCGACTTTACTGGACGATCAATTGAACAAAACGCAAAGCAGACAACTGAGTGATAATAGTTACTTCGCTGCATGATATAGATCTTTTGAAACTGATTCAGCTCGAATAC
>JAQGBJ010000949.1:0-28962 GCA_034698345.1 Sphaeridia pumilis | reverse complement strand
GTGTCTCAGACATTGGAAGAGCTCACTTCAACAAAGCGCTTACTAGAGGAAAAAAACAATGAATTAAATTTGCTCACCCAGCAGTTCCAGAGCGTCAAAAAGGATAGCCAACAATTTGAACAGGTAACAAAAACACGCCTTTAAGACTATATGCCAATATTTGACGTATGATCTCTGTCACAGATTCAGTTGGAGCAGAAAGAACTTCAGCGGTTATTGGACGGGAAACATGCTGAATGTAGCTCATTAATCCAAAAGTTAAAAGAAGCCGAAAGCAAGGAGACAATACTTACCGAGGTAAATCACCTTCCGAGTCGCTTCGAATGAATAACCGTAATAATCTTCGTAAACATGGTGTGTGCTTCTAGGAAATCCAGAAACTGAATGGAGCTCAGGTGTTACTTGAGGAGGATGCTAAGGAGGCGCAACAGTTGAGAGAGCTACATGACGGTGCTATGGTGGAAATGAGTGCCTTAAAACAGGTAGGATCAGGCGATCGTTTTCATGTCTCACCGCATCTAAACCGCAACTAATCATGATTTTAATGGTTGTTTAGCGGTTAGATGTCTTGAGTGCGGAAGTTTCGCAAAAAACTGGGTCTATCCGAGAGCTTCAAGAAGAAATAAAAGCGAAGGAAGAAGTTATTCAGAAACTCGAAGAGACAAATTCTTCTTTAACTTTGCGTCTCGATACAGAAGCAACAGCATCCGCAGGACATTCAAGCGAGGTATGAGCACAATTCTCAGCAATGATTCGCATTAACGATCAGAATGGTACATTAAAAACTGGTTTTATACAGGTTTTATCATTGAAGAATCAGCTAAAAGAGGCGGAAATTCGTTCGAAAACTTTGGCACAAGAAGTCGACACCCATAAGTCAGAGCTGGAAGCAGCTAGAAAAAAAATAGAGAAAGCAAGCCAAAAAGCATCAGCAAGTCAGAAACAGTCGAGCGAAACCATAGAAGGACTCCGTCATCAAATTCTTGATTTAGAGAAGATGGCGAAGGAACAAGAAGAGCGTGCTAAATCAGTCAGTGCTGAGCTAAGCGAACTTCGGGAACAAAATCGTGTTCTAACCTCCAAGCTAGGAGAAACGTCGGCCACTGATGCCCAAAAGGACGAAGACATACGTTTATTGGAAGCAAAGGTCTTTGATTTACAGCAAGAATGCAGCGAAGCAACAAAAGAAAGTATCAAGTACAAGACCGACCTAGAGGACAAGAAAACTCTGTTAACAGAAATGGAGGCGAAAGTTCAACTTGGACGACAAGAAGATTCGCGAATGCTGGCTGAATCCGAAATTACCATAAAGTCTCTGCGAGATGAGCTGGTGAAACATGAAGCCCTGATTGAAAAAGAAAATTGTAGTGTTTTAAGTCTTCGTAGAGATATCGACAGGTTGAATGAGCAAATTAATGAGTCAAAAACATTAGTGACAACCCTGCAAGACGAAAAAGATTCACTGGAAACTCAGTTGGACGAACTTAGTGTGCTCAAATCTTTAGCAGAGGAAGAAGCTAAAACTGCGTCTGATAGAAGCACAGAGCTCTATAACGAAGTCACCGATTTAAAAAAGGTAAGCAGTGCTCACGCGTTAAATGTGGCTGAGGGCCAAGTGGATTTTTTCACTGGGAATGTTTGTTTTACAGTCACTTAGAACCAGTAGACAGCAACTGAGTGAAATGAAAAAGTCGTTAACCAAAGAACCAAAGCCTGAACCTAGTCCCGTACCTGCCAGCTCGCCCGGAAACCACCGTGTTAGCGTTTCTGGTATGGAAGAAGTTAGGTAAGAACCTCACGAAAAACTAATCGATTGTTATGTTAAGCACTGAAATACTGGATATCTTATCATGTTTTGTCTCCACAGTTTACGAGATACTTCACTGCAAGACCCGACAGTTCCATTCAGCGAAGTTAACTTTTTATATCTGCGCTCCGTGCTTTTCAAATACCTGACTGCAACCGATCCACAAGTGGTAAGCGTTTATTCCTTCGCTCTCGATGAGCAAACATTCATCATTTAAAAATAATCTGGTAACTTTTTAGGCTGCCAACCTTATCCGCGTTGTGGCAACTCTTCTAGAACTGAAGCCTGAAGAAGAAAAGTTGTTAAAAGATACACATTCTAGCCATGGTAGATGGTTTAACAGTTTTATCAAAAAGTAACGTCCCTGTGTATCAGGGAAATTTACCATTCCAAGTCACACTAGGGAAGTTCTTTAGGAAACCGTTCTTTTGCTGGAAACTTAGGTTCAGTAACACGCATTTAGCTTTATCCTTCCTTTTGTTGATCGAAACTGTACGGAAAAACTATTTATTTGACGATGCTGGTCAGTTCTATTTTTGGTGCAATCGAAGATTCTAGGTTATTTCTCGCATGTGTTCATTAGATCCCTTCAAACTCTTGCCCTCGCCAGTGTCAAACCTGAGTTTGTTATACTTTTTCGAACTATGTAAACATCACGCTAGTCTAAATTCGTATTAATTGTGCAATTATAGAAGTAACATTTTTAATTTCAATCAATTGGACTCTGAAGTAAACAATTAATGAAATCATCTTCAGAATTCAGTCCGTGTCCGGATAGGTGGACTGGGAATTGGTGGAACCCTGCTGAGGTGCAACGCTAGTAGCCGGCTTCCATCTGCAATTACAAGCAAATTCGACAATTAGTGCATACTCATGAATCATCAATCAGAACTTGCGATAATTTGATCCATCCTTACTTTCTCGAAAGCTTCGCTGTAGTGTATCCATATGGGTCGAAGTCAATCTTATACCCGTCCGGGGCTTGAAGTGCCTTGCTGGTGTGAGTTCCACATGGTGAGGTCGTTGCAGTCTGGACCTTGAGGCTTAGGTCTTCGTTCCAGGATCTATTCGGTACTGCCGAAGGAGCAGGTGGGTTGGCCTTGAATCTTCCATCAGGCTTCGTCCTGACTTCGAATCCAGTTGGACCTTCAATGTAGGTTCTGTGAACGGTGCCTCCAGGAGTTGTTACCGTCCTGATAATTATACGAAAAAAATAATCACCTGATTTGTATCTGAGTAAGTCCAACAAATTGAAGGTGTGCTTACCATGACAGTACTTTTCGGTCTTGATTATAGTGATTTGCTGAATCCATGATTGTTTAGTTAGTACGATGTACAATGTACAATCAACAAGCTTCCACTAAAGACGATACTAGAAGTTGCTCTAAAATCCGAATTGGCGATGACCATGCCTATGTGATCAGTGACGACAAAAGCTCCCACATTCTTTGGAACTTAAGTCATCTTGAAGCTTTCGCATTCTTCTAAAATTCTAGCTTTCTAGGCTCCAAACGTATCTCCTTATCGACATCGGTATTTCCAGAATGTCCGGAATCTAACATTCTTTTCGTTGGAGAGGCAAGAACCAAAAGTCTGCTCTTAATTCCATACTTGTAGCATTGTTGTGATATTTCGTGGTGAAGGTGCATTAACAAACAAGTTAAACTTTTAATCTCCATGCACGGGTTAACCAACCGTTCCCCAGTGTCCTCAACGTTTGAAAGCCATAGAAACCTGAATTGAGAGCCATAGAGTAAAGTAACCGCTCCCGCGAAACGCACAGGATCATCAGTTTATGCAAACGAGTTCCATGTTTTGATGTGATGACTTGCTCGAGCCGCAGTCTTTCATAGTTTTTATAGATTCACTCCTATTTTCTAGTGTAATATTTTATAGTGTGCATATAAGTATATAGTTTGTTTTTGAGTTTTGAAGTCTTAATCGTGCCAGCCATCATAAATTTGATTTGAGAAAGCGTCAACTGAAAAGTCGAAAGTCTCAATATTCGTTACTGTCTATTTGCAACAGTTTAACTGTTCACCGTTACTTCGAGTATTTACCGGACAAACTTGGTGCAACACTCAAAAACAACGGTTCGTGTTAGACTGGATTACCATGACTTCGTAGCGCTCTTATCCAACCGTCGAAGTGTTGTTGTGAGTGAATTATTCGTGACACTGTGACACCGAGAACTTGAGCTTTCGAAAAAAGTTTTGGTTTTTATGACTGATTGGCCCTAGTTGGTAGAATTCAGGGTGTCGCTTTTGCTAATGAGCGTTGACAACTACAATGGAAGAACAAGGCATGGAGGACGCCCCAGAGAATTCCGAGTGCCGGTTAGAGCCATGTCGCCAAATTCAACTACAACTTCAGGTTATAGAACCAGGAGCAGGTAATTCTAACGATTCTAATGTTAGACAGCTGAGATTTTCTCCCGCTTTTTGACAAGGTGATAATTTTGATTTTGCAGGGACAACCTGAGTCTAAGCTCCATGACAGCATCCAGCATCATTACACCAGACACGAGCATTTCGCCAAGACATCGCCGCATATCCGAAATCCAGAGAGTATCAACACCGGAGAACGCCAGGGCCAATAGTCCAGCACTGAAGCTCCGAAGTCCATTAAGCGACAATTTGGACAGCGATGCTTCGTTTTTAAATGACTCTTTCCTGGGTGCTTTGGACGAAGTAGAAAAGAAGGAATATAGCACAGCCGTAGATCAGGATGGAGTGTTCAACGCCAGTGACGATGAAATGTTTGCAGACTGTTTCGCCGAGGAAGACGAAATTAAGTTTCATGTTAAAGAAGAATGTGACGGCGATACCGGAAAGAAATCGGAGTTCGTAAGCGCACAAAAGCTCCTGAAACGAATACCCAATGTTCAACCACCTGTCAAACGAAAAAAGCCACCAGCAAAGAAGCCCAAGAAGAGAAGAAAGTTTACTGTTGCTTATACAAACAAAAAGGCTGTACAGCAAATGTCGGCATCTCGTGGAAGCGAATTATCGAAGGATGAGCTTTCGATGTATTCAGAAGAAGACAAACTGCTTCTGTCTTCTTGGGGATTGCCGACTTCGGTAGTTACCGTAAGTACATGCATTGCAAATGATAATAACAAAAGGGATGGAAGTTATGTATGAATCTTAATTTTCAATAACTTTCAGCGTTATCGGATGAAAGGCATCACATCATTGTTCCATTGGCAGCTCGAATGCCTTACCAATGACCATGTATTTGCTGGAAAAAATCTATTATACTCGGCTCCCACGTCTGCTGGTAAAAATAATTCAGGGTTACCTTTCGTGAACCATGATTATGATAACAGAAAATGATGCAAAAAATATCTTTATTTGTAGGCAAGACGTTGGTTGCTGAAATATTAACGTTGAAGAGGGTTATGGAGCTTGGGAAGAAAGCAATAATCATATTGCCGTTTATCTCAGTGGCAAGGGAAAAAATGTACAGCTTACAAGAACTATTTGAAGATGCTGGAGTCAAAGTTGAAGGGTTCATGGGTTCTTATAACCCACCAGGAGGATTCAAAATGGTAGACATAGCAGTTTGTACCATCGAGAAGGCGAACAGTCTTATTAACAGGTTTGTTCAGTTACAATAATCAGAATGATACTATATCTGGAATTTGGGTGCTGAATTCCTATTTTTGTGTTGGCAGACTTTTGACGGACAACCTGTTGCATCAGTTGGGTACAGTTGTAGTGGATGAGTTACATTTGGTAGGAGATTCTCACCGAGGCTATTTGCTAGAACTGCTACTCACAAAGTTAAAGTTCATGAATGGCCGAAAGATAAGTTGTCCTTCAGACACTGAGGACAAAACCGGGGAGAAGCTCCAGGAAAAGACCGTCAATATACAGGTAGCTTTTATTTTACCGCATCGAAGCGTTTCTATCTGTAATTTAGGCACATAATACTTTCTCTTTCACTTTCTCTTTTTTTTTCGTTTAAGATAATCGGAATGTCCGCCACGCTGCCGAATCTGAGTACTTTGGCAACTTGGCTCGATGCAGAGCTGGTCATCTCGGATTACCGCCCGGTTCCTCTTATTGAAAATATCCTATGCAATGGAAAAATTTACAACTCTGACCTACAAGAAGTGCGTGAATTGCCGTCCAAAGAACTGCCACTCAACTTGGAGGTAGGAATTCCTTTAACCGAACTTTATCATAAAACTTTTACACATACTTACACTCTATCGTTTATATTTTAGGATGACCCGACATTCGCTCTGTACTTAACGTTGGAAACAGTCATCCAAGGGCATTCTATTCTTATTTTTTGCCCAACCAAAGCATGGTGCGAAACATTGGCGGAGCAAATCGCTAGATTGTTTTTCAGCATTGGCAAAAACAATTCGAGCTATCCTCCCGAAGTCACAGCAGCCTTAAGAAGCCAGTTAAACACACCAAGAATCAGTGAAGTCATCGAGCAGCTTAACCAGAGTGCTGCTGGCAAAGACAATATGCTAGTCAACGCAGCCAGTTATGGTGTTGCTTTTCATCATGCTGGTGAGTCTACCACCCACGTTTATTGAAAGAGACTTCGAGATCTAGAATTTTAACGTGTTTTCCCACCTAGGACTGACTATGGACGAGCGAGATATACTCGAATCAGCATTTAAAAGGAACACAATTCGAGTTATTTGTGCAACGCAAACACTATCCGCTGGAGTGAATCTTCCGGCAAGAAGGGTTATCATAATGTCTCCAATTTTCAATGGCATGCCTTTGGATCCTTTAACCTATAAGCAAATGTCTGGGCGAGCTGGTCGTAAAGGCGTAGATACTGAAGGTATGGGTTTCAAAATTTCGATGCAAAATGAGTATCACCTATCTTTTGCAGTGAATTCAATGAATTGACTCCTTTTGTTTAGGTGAAAGTATTGTGATTTGTACACTAAAAAACTATGACATTGCCCACAATCTTCTGCGGTCTTCGTTGCCTAACGTGAAAAGCACACTTATGGACAATCCTGGAAACGTTTCTTCTTCGCTGAAACGAGCTCTCTTAGAGGTGGTTGCCAGCGGAGTAGCCAGAACAGCCGATGATGTTGCGCTGTATGCTCAGTCAACCTTGTCATCAGTGTCTTCGGCAGCGAGTGATGATGAATCTGTTGGTCAGTACCTACCTGATGACCAATCAATAAACTGAAACATATTCTAACGTGAAACCACTATATCACCTCTTGTTGTGTTCACAGGCTCTCAGGAAAACTGCGACAATGTAGTGAAACAGTGTTTGGATTACTTAAGCAGCAATGAATACATCAAGCTGACCAAATATGAAGATTCAGAAAAACTAGATTATCTCCCCACGCAACTGGGAGCAGCTTGTTTGGCTTCTTCTCTTTCTCCTGATGAAGGGCTCGTTGTGTTCAAAGAGTTGCTGAAAGCTAGACGGAATTTTGTTCTAACTACCGACCTCCATGTGATATATCAAGCAAGTGACGAAGAGTATGGTTATATTACATTCCTGGCCCTGGCTAATCATTGAATGTCCTTTTTCAGGTCACTCCAATCTATTTATCCGACCAATGGAAGTCAATCAATTGGCAAGCTTTCCTAGACATTCTCGATAAGCTTTCCGAAGACGACCGTTTAGTGGGAAATTTAGTTGGCATCGACCTTAGATTCATGACCACAGCCTTGATGGGAGCTGTTTCAGCAAGAAGTCCTTTGCATGTAAGCAAACTTACATTACGCATGATTTTTGTTCAGTATATTTAGAGTATTCAAGAACGCGTGTTATTGTTTTTTCAGAGAGAGAAATTGTCAATACACCAACGGTTCTATACTGCCTTAGCACTGAACGACCTGGTCAATGAAATGCCCATTTCGAAAGTTTGCGAAAAGTACGACGTTAATAAAGGAACTGTGCAGAATTTGCAACAAGCAGCATCGACTTTCGCTGGGATGGTGACTAGTTTTTGTGGGAAACTGGGATGGAAGAATTTGGAGCTCGTGCTAAGCCAATTTCAAGATCGTCTTCAGTTTGGAGTGCAACGAGAGCTTTGTGATCTTGTACGCCTGTCAACCCTCAACGGTCGGAGAGCTCGAGTGCTATATAACGCGGGAATCGAAACAGTAGCAGACTTGGCAGCTTGTGATCCAGCTCACGTTGAAGTGATATTTCGGAAATCGAATCCTTTCGCTAGGTAATCTTTGTAAATATACTTCCCTATAGACAGACGCCGAGGATTTCTTAATGTTTGTTTTCAAATTTTTACAGTTCTGTACATGGCAGTGAAGAACAACAAACGGTCTTCATCCAAGGGAAAATTGAAGCGCTTACGGAAGAGGAGGCGGCGAAACTTGTAGTGTCAGAGGCTCGTCAGTTTATTCAGGTTAGCAAACCGAATTTGTAGGGGTGTGGGCTAGTCCGATCGTTTAGTATGACAAAGACTGAATAATTCGGAGGAGTTTTTGTAACGGGTTGTGTTATATTTGGTTTTGTTTAGACTATTTATTCCCGCATTAGCATTTTTCCATTCTCACTCTAAGGGGTTGGTCAGAGTCAGAAATATTTATTGTTACTTTTTTGTATCGCTGAAGATTTCTTTATTTTTGTACGAGGCGACAGTTAATATTCACATTAAGTTATTTTATAAGCAAGCTTAGGCTTGGGATATTATTAGCTATTATTCTCATTGTAGCTAACTACCTCACTTCGCTGACAATTTTTCCTTAGAAGTGAATAAACGCTTGCAATCCTTCTTGTTAACTGAATTTCCTTATAGCCTCCACAGTAGATTTATTAACGCTATGCATGACAGTAGGTTGAGGTAAAGCTGAACTCGAAGGTAAATTTTCAACCTTTTCTTATTTTCGAACAAGAAGGCACAGTTTTGGTTTCGAGACAATCCCGAAAGCCGCAGTTGTGCTATTATTACAGTTCGGGCTGAAGTTTTGCCCGAAAGAAGTTTTGCATGGGGGATTGTCAGTGTCAAGCAAAAACCCAGTTACTAATCGAAATTTGTCCTACAGATCGAACTTGGCTTAAAATCTGTCGAATTTCAAGGAGAGAAGTCGGAAAAGAACAAAAGCAAAAGAAAATCAGAGGTCGATCAGCTGCAAAATTCGATGGCGTCACTTTCTCTGTCTATGATCTCAAACCCAGCGGTGAACAATGGACTTCAGAAATCCAGGCCAAGTGTTCACGGATGTACTCCTGATTGTGAAGATCTCTCGCTTCGGACAAGCACTCCAGGAGGTGGCAAGAATGAACCTGAAATACGCGAAAATCAAGACCCGATGTCCACATTCAACCTCGAGGAGGTTAGCATCTGGAGTGATGAATTTTTCGAGAAGTCTTTTTCAACCGAAATGCCAGAAGGGTTACAACGTTCTCAGTCCAGCCTAACAACAGTTCAGCTTTCTCCTGCCGAGAACGCTTTGGACCGCTTTTGGATACCAAGTACTGGAAGCATTGGCTCAATGGAAAAGAGTTGCAATGTTCTTCAAGAGGACGATAACGAGCGATGTTCCCCGACACTTTTCGATTCCCAGCCGGATGAGAATCCTGCTACGGATTTCAGATCCAACGGATTCCCGGATGAAATATTCAAAAGTTCAGCATTAAGCAGCTTGGAGATATCTGGTTGCCTAGATGTCAGCGGGGCTTCAGTGGACTTATTCAGCTCTGATGGCGAAAACGAAAACTACAACCGTTCCGCCTGCACAACCTCAACAGTGACATCCTACAAAGCTGCTCGACCGAATTTTTCGCCAAAGAAGTCAAACTACAAAGACGTACAGCTCAATGAACGTATGATTAGCGTGTATCAGTTGGACTCTGAAGCCCAAATTCCTCATATCCTTGAAGCATCAGAGGACACCCCGCTGAGTTTTGGAATTCAAATTACTACCCTGGCCCAGTCTGACCCACCAAGGAAATCCGTCATCGGAGGAAAAATAATGGGCCTTAAGTCGAACAGTGAAAGACGTAGAAAGGACCAGCTGAAAGCGTCTTGTTGTGTTTATGTTGGCGGAGATCGCTTGTGGGTGCATGAAACATGCGTGGAGAGCAGTAGGAATCGTTTTACGCTACAGCAGACAGAAATTGAAAAAATGATCGATGCAGTGCTGAAGTCACCTCATCCCTTGGTGGTGATGAACGCTAAATCCAAGTTTTGCAAGATGATCAAGTTGCTAACACCAAATGTGTGGCAGAAAATGATTGGAAGAACCGTTTGGGACCCTCGAATTGCTGCTTGGTTATCGTTCGATAGTGAAATGGAAGCTGATGATATAGACGGCGGATGGGTAACCGAAGATGTGCTGATTTCCTCTTATTTGCCAGAAGAAGGCAATCAAATTGAGGATGCTGGCTGGAGTAGTAACATGAAGGAGACTTTCTCTTCCTGGTGGATCATGAAGGAACTGAAAGGGAAATTGCAGACAATTCAGTTGTGGAACCATTTCGAAGGTGAGTCTTTGCTTAACTTGTTCTGATTGAACTTTTAATAACATTATGTTATTCCTTTGCAGAAGTCGAGATGGCTTGCATTACTCCAATTGCGCTTATGGAGATCAACGGATTCGCCTTTGATTGTAATGAATATCGCATGCTGCAACAGCGGCTGAGACTTCATTCTGCCTTGTTGGAGTTGAAGGCGTTTGATGCTGCTGGACGGTATTTCAATTTGGGGTCTTCGAAGGAGATCAGAAAGGTCGGTCTAATTTCCATTTGTTTCTGTGTAAATAATGCTGGTTGAAGTCTAAAATGCAGTTATGACTAATTTCAGATACTCTTTGATGAATTAAAGCTTCAGCGGCCGCCCAACAGCCACGGAACCGGAAAGGAAGTTTTGGCTAGAATGGACCACGTTGTCCCAGCTATTATTTCGGAATGGCGTAAAGTTCAGCATGCTTTAAGCTTGGTGAGTGGATCTCGTACAACATAATTGCAAGTTACTTTGAACGTTATATGATGTGCAGTGCTCCGTATTATTGAATGTCCAGATTGGCCCGTACTCAGATGCTCAAAATCCAGAAACAAAACGTATCCATGGCAAATATGCTTTCTTCACATGTACCGGAAGAATCATCATGGCCGAACCAAGCATCCAGTACATACCAAGAGATTTCGACCTAAACATTTCCTTCAGTCGGTCTGAGATCAACGGCATCCGAAAGAACTACCGTCTTACAGGGCCACAGATCACAAAGCTTCTAACAGAAATTGAAGAATGTGTGAGATATCAGGATGAAAACTCTAACCACACTTTGACTCCTACAACTTGCGAAACTGTCAACATTTCAATGCGGGATGCCTTCAAAGCAACTTCGGAGGATTATATCCTTCTGTCAGCCGACTACTCGCAGTTGGAGCTGCGAGTCCTTGCTATCTTGTCCAAAGACGATAACCTTACTCAAGTGTTAAATTCGGGACAGGATGTATTCAGATCAATTGCAGCTGGATGGAAAAACCTGCCTCCTGAAAAAGTATGAAATTTAACTCTGAATGCGGTTTCTGGAGAACACTGTGAGTCACAGCCCCTAATCAATCTTAAATTTTAGGTTGACGACGAGCTAAGACAGAGGGCTAAAGCAGTAGTATATGCAATCATATACGGAATGGGAGAGAATTCCCTAGCTCAGAAAATGGACATCACTACTGAGGAAGCTCGTGGCTACATTAACAAGTTTTTAGGAAGCTACCCAAAAGTAAAGACTTTTGTGCTAAAAACTATTAAGACTTGTGAGACAAAGGGATACGTTGAAACGATAACTGGTCGTCGTCGTTATTTGCCAAATATCAAGAGTAAAGATAAAAGACTCCAAGGTAAATTCAGCTCTCCAAATTCCATCTTGAAGTCAACTTTTAAGCTAAATTTAACTGATTTTTTAAATTGAACTTCAGCCCAAGCAGAGCGCCAAGCTGTCAACACAACCGTCCAAGGCTCAGCTTCCGACCTCGTCAAGAAAGCGATGCTCAAGGTGCAAAAATGCTTGGATAACTTTAGCGGATCTTACGAACCGACTGCATCAACCATTTTAAACGATGATCTACCCGGTTTCCTGGTTTTGAATCTACATGACGAATTAATATTAGAAGTTCGTAAAGACGTCTTGGACACTATCGTGCCACTGGTGCGAGCAGCGATGGAAAAGCCCTTGGTGGTCCCAGTGAAGTTGCCAGTGAATGTCAAGTGTGGCCAAACATGGGGCACTATGACTCCGTACGTTAAGACGGAAAAAGCTATCGATAGGTACAGGTCACAAAAATAGAAAAGTGAGAATTAAAAATAGGAAAATCGGTCTAGTTTATGAAATAATAATTGTGAACGTAATGATATTTCTTAATCGTAATCGTGCTTATACATAACTACTCAAATCGTGCGAGTCATGTCCCAGTATATATTTCTGGTATTTTGAATTGTGAACTCCTGTCAATTTTTAAGCTTATATAATATCTGTCATTGTGTCTATTAGGTTAACAAGTGTGTATGTACTTTGAAATCGTCTTTCATTCGTGTACTTTTGAAACTTCACTTTTGTCCTAAGATTTTGTAACTCGATCGTGCCTTGTATGATAGGGAAGCGCCATGATGTATATATTTTGATAATTTTATTATTTCTTTAGAAGCCAAACATTGACACATGTACTAAATTTGTTATAGAATCGCAATTTACACAATAAAAACAATTGTCCTCATTCTTACTTATCGTCCAACTACATTATTATTCCGCCCACTTGCAAGTTTGCCATTGCAAAGCACATTCGGACTTGTAGCAATCATTCACTTACTTTTTACAAATATCAGAGAGGATTCAGTTGTATGAAAAGTTATTTGAACAGCGTATATAACAATCTCTTTTTGGTCAAAGAAATCAAGTTGCATAATATGAGATTTTACTGCTTTGACCCGTACAATTTCGCACCTGAATACTGTGACTGGATGAAGGCGTCGTCTTCTTCAGCGGAATCCACTAATGGCGCTGGGTACAACAAAGCCTTGTTGTAGGATACTTGTTCTCGAGCTCTCGTCTCGTGAGCCTGACCTCTATTGGCCAACTTTTGCTTAACGACGATTCTAGATGGAGCTACATGAGGCCTGAAAGTTGTTGGGACAGGTTCCGGAGTAGTAGAAGTTGTTGTCGTAGTGGTTGCTGGGGTCCTCAAACGACCATCGAGTCTTCTTCTTTGGCCTCGACCTTCAGGTCTTTGGTGATGAGTTGGAGGAGCTTGACGTTCGACAGCCTCCGCTTGTTGATAGACTCTTCGAAGAGCCTGGGCAGGCGACTGGGACGAAGCTCTAGTTGGCTGGGTAGCTGGAGGCGCTGGCGATGCAGTGGTTGTTGGTGCTGGAGCCACTGAAGTGGCGCTGGCGGTCGGTGGATTGTAGGTCAACTGTTGTCTGATGGCGGCTCTGGGGTCATTGTTGATGTTGTAAAGTTGGTTGTATGGGACTCCACGTTGAACGCTTTCTTGTGGGACTTGGCGTTCTCTGGCATCTTCTTGGTTGTTGTATTGTTGTTGTTGTTGACGAACTGGGAACTTGACATTGTGTTGGCGAGGAGTGCTGTGTCTGAACTTTTTGTGCGGTGGGGTGTAGAAATGCTGTTCTGGACCCTGGGCCTGCTGAGGTTGTTTAGGTCTCGGTTGCTGGGGAGCTACGCTGTTCTTCGGTGGGGTTTGTTGCTGGGGTCTGTTGGCTGGCTGTTCAACAGGGGCCTGGTTTCGTTGAGATTGTTGAGGTTGCTGGGCTTCAGGGTTTGGCCTGTACTGTTGCTCTTGGGGTTGGCTTGGAGGAGCATTGTTGAATTGGTTGTTGTTTTGGCGAGGAGCTTGTTGCTGCTGAGGCTGTTGAGGGCGCTGTTGTTGCTGGAAGTTGTTGTTGTTGTTGTTTTGGTTCTGGTTTGGTTGGTATTGTTGATAGTCTTGGGGCCTCTGAGTTGTACTCGAAGACTGCTGAGGTTGCTGTTGGGGATTGAACCTCGGGTTCTGAACGGCTCCAGTGGCAGCTTGGATGGCATCTGCGAACTGGGTGGCAGATTGGGCCTGCTGTTGCGGTGGGTTGGCTTGTCTTGCAGCCTGTTGAGGCTGGGGTTGCTGGTAGTCATTGGGGCGGCTGAGTTGCTGTTGGTTGTTGTATTGGTTGGGCTGAGGGGACTGCTGTCTTTGAGGTTGGTTGTTGAAGTTGTTTTGCTGTTGTGGAGCCTGATAGTTGTTGTTGTTGTTGGTCGGAGGCCTCACCTGAGGAGGAGGTTGCTGGAAGTTCTGCTGTTGTGGAGGAGCCCGATTTTGTTGTTGAACAGGCTCGCTTGGACGGAAGTCTTGGTTCTGTCGAGGTTGTTGGTAGTTTTGGGAGGGTTGAGGAATAGGTTGTTGGGTGTGCAAGGCTTTGAAGCGTTGTTGCTGCAGGTTGTAGCTGTTTTCGGTTGGTTGAGGTGGTCTGTTTTGAGGCTGTTGTTGTTGTTGAGAAATTTGTTGAGGTGGTGGAGCAGGTCTGGACTGTTGTTGTGGCTGCTGGTTGAAGTTCTGCTGTTGAGCAGGTCTCTGCTGAGGCTGTTGCTGGTTGAAAATTTGCTGAGGTCGCTGAGGAGGCTGCTGTTGATTTTGTTGCTGAGGTGGACGAGATTGTTGTTGTTGCCCATTGTTATTGTTATTAAACTGTTCCTTTTGCTGATACAAAGGGTCGGTTGAAGGATACGGGTTTTTGCGGGCAACATCGACCTTGGCAGCGAGTTCTTCCGGAGTTTCCTTGGGCGTAATGTAGAGTTCGCGGTTCTGATCATAGAACCGATTGACTTCGTTCTTTTCACAGTTGACATTGTACCACCATTCACAAACTCGCTTGCTTTGCGAGTAAATGGTTCCATTTGGGCACAAGAAAGTCTGCATGCGACGGTCTACGTCGCAAGTGTGCCAGGCTTGGCAGCGAGCTTCGACGTCGGCGTAAAATCCAGGGATGCGGCCTTCGCAGCTGAACGAAGTTTTTGGGATTTTGTGGAAGACGGGGTAGTCGAGTTCAGCTTCGCCTTTATAGATTCGCCAATTTTATTATTTTATTTAATTAATCCACTATAATGGCAGTGTTGAATAAAAATTACGTCAAAATTTACCTGGAATAACATTGACTCCATTGGGGTACTCAGTCTGTGCTTCAGCATTCTCGCGGTCAGACTTGTAGAGGGCGTCATCAGGAGCGTAGGGATCGAGGTTTTGGCCAGCTGAGGAAATAACAAGGTTTACGTCAGTCTCTTTGAAATTTACGGATGTTACGGAAATTATGAAACAATCAGATTGTGGAATCAAGAGGCGTTTGACAAGTTGCAATGTTTAAAAGATATGGGAACTTTTATCGTCGGCTGATCTTTATCAGCATAGGAACAAAAGAGAAATGTTCTGAGGTATACAACAATCAGCCTTCTTTTCCCTTCCGCCCTTGCTTTAATTTCAAGCTGGTTTGATACCTCGATGAGCTTTTGATAACGCACGTTTAATACGATTAACAACCGCCTTCTTTTCCCGTCTTGCTCAACTTAAGTAGAAGAAGAAGAACGTCGTTTCGCTGATACCATTTCCGGTCGTAATCTTATTCCAAATGGCCACTTTTGATTTTTATTACAATCAACCAGATAGAGCTTGAAACTTGAAGAAGCTCTCCTTGCGCCTCAGTGTCCGTAAACGTTTTTACCACTATATACTACGGATGTAGCAGAATTTTTTAAAAATTCAGAAAGCTTTGAGTTACGTTTTTATAGACTTACCACACAGGCTCCAGGTGACCGCGATCACGGCAACAACCAACGACGATTTCATTTTGGTCCGAAATTTCCCAAGTTTTTACCACATTCGTGTATTTCACTGTTGTATGTATTGCACAAAAATATTTTTAAAAAATACTACACTTGTATAATGTGGGCTCCTTGCGGCACTTTTTCAGAGGACGTTCTATACACGTCGAGCTGCCTGCGATGGTTCGAAGCGACTGAGCCAAGGGTACCAACTGCCTTACACTTTTACTTTTGCAAGTCCCTGCGCTGAGGCTGAGGGCGCTTCGAACGTTTGCAAAGGGTAGCGCGCATGCGTCAAGTAAATGGGCATCTTCACTGCAGCGTCGTCTCATCCTCCCTCTCATCTCGTGCAAAGCGAAATATAAAATATGTAACAAGTCGTTGTCGCAGATTACGTGACCAAATGACCCTTGTTCACATAATAATATGACGGTTGGCTGGGTGTAATGAAAAATTAACTCTTGCTTTTCAAATCCGTTACGCCTTTTTTAACTGCTCTTCTTTCTTTTTTCTCAACGTTTAATCTTGTTTGCCTATTCAACTAAAAGCAAGGCGATGTTTAAGTGTCATAAAAGCTATAGTTTATGGGATCAACGGATTCAAGGGATTCAAGCGGCTCCTTTACCCAAGGCGTTAAATGCACTTTGCCTTAAGTTTGTTTCAAGCTTGTTTGCAGAAACAACAGTAATTATTTTTTTCTCAAAGGCGATCATATAGGAGCCAAATATAAATTAACTGACAAGAGGCTTTAAAAACTGTTATTGGCTTGGCTCTTACGCAAAGCATTTTAAAAATCCACTTGATAAGTACTAAAGCTATAATTGTCCCAAAAAAATTAAAGAGAGGAAATGAGAGAGGCAAAATGCATTGGGAAATGTGCTTTTAGTGCTTTAGTTCCACCAATTCACTAATTGACCTCTGCTGTGGAAAATGTGAATATCGAAAGGATTGGCAATTTTGCAAATTTGTGAATTTATTACAAGTGTTTTTTTCCAACTTTATATATATATATTGGAGAGTCGAAAAATGAATGTTCCTTAAATGTGTAATATAATTAGCACTTGGGCACAGAAATTGCCTCAACAAAATTCATAAATTATATATACAGATTATATGGCGAACGGGTGCACATTTATATGTAAACTTGTACATCTTGGGGCTGAAATGGTGTAAAAATTTGCAATAATTGCAATTGGTCATCATTGCAGGTACATGGCTCATCTCATGTTGTTTCCAATCTACCAGATTGATTTTTCAAGTGTGAAAAGAGTCAAGCATCAAGGACCAACAATGGGCTCTTGACTACAATTGCAAGTACTTACGACGAGAACATGACACTAATATACTGTATAATATTATTATGTAAGATGGATTTTCAATTTTGATGCAAATCTGTACACCTTATAGCAATGTATATTATACGGATTTGCGAAATTCCAAAGGGCCTTAAAGGGTTGCAGAAGAAAGACAAAAGGAGAAGAAGAAGAAGAGTGAAATATATGCTGTGGCTGGAATATCGAATGGGAATTAATCTTGTTTGTGCATTTAATTGCCCTTGTTATAAAATCAGGTTTGTCGATATATTCACGTTTATTTAGTCTGCAGTTGGCCGTACAGATTCACGTCCGGCAGGAGGAGCAGTTGCATACAGGCGCTTGCGCAATGAACATTATATAACAATCGATTAGATTGCAATCAGCCTCATATAGACAAGCTTAACAAACTGCGGTTAAATATATTACATGGACTCTTCTTCTTCTTGGTTATAATATTTTCTTCCTCTTCCCTGGGGCGTTCCTTCTCATGTAGATTGCACAAAAGCTCATTTGAAGACGAGACTTAACCAAGGGTACACTGTTGTGAAAAAAAATGATTCAGATCTCCCGCTGAAACTTGATTACGTCGTCCCTTGCTTCCTGAAAGATGGTTGCAAGTCTCAAGTTGAGATCCAATGGATTTTGAGGCAACCTTGTGGGATTGTACAGCTGAAAAATTGTTTTATAGCGTCTTATTAGGATTCAGGGTTTGTGAATATTTCATTAAATTCCTTACGCGCCAAAATCCAATTTTTGCATGACCAGTTGGTCATGATGGCGCTTTGATTCTCTCACGGCAAACTAATTAATGTCATTTGAGAGCGCATCGTCATGCATCTGCCGGACCATTCAAGGGTCTCAAGCGCCATTAGCGTGTGCTAAAGTTCAAACGAAATCGAAGCGAGTCAAGGCCATTCGAAGCAAGACTAACAAACGCTGTATATCTTAATCAATTACATTTTTTGTAAAGAAGATTGTAACTGCTTTTTCCAAGAACCTTTTGAGTTAAATGGCTTTTGATTCATGTATATATGATCTTGTTTCTTGTTGAACTCGAAGCATTTTAGAATGAAAAATATATATAAAAATTGGAGTGTTAACAAATTGTTTCTGAGGCGGTGATACACTTTTAAAATATTTCACAAGATTCGCCTACATTCTATATTCTGTTGATTTTTACGCTTCTCAAGATCAAACTTGATTTTGTTTTCCCGCACCTCTGACAGGTTCGCGGTTGAAAATGTCGTCACGACCTGATATATATTATTACGGATTAAAATTCATCAAGATGCGCCTTGGCGAAATATCCATCGATCACAACCACCATCGATCGATCGACGTCCATTTAATCGAAATCGATAAATGTGCATATAATATCAAAGGCTGTCGCAACCTAATTAATCTTGTAACCTACCTGTACACAGAGAGGTACATGTTAAATTTTTCAAAAGAATATTTTTGTTGACACCCACACACATACATAAATTTTTCAAGTAAAAATTGGTGTTACCACATAATGGCACGTCATCATGTTCTTTTAGCCGACAATGAAGGAACAGTGTATCCAATGACAACTAGCTCATCTTGACCACGATTACGGCAAGAAACGGTCGCTAAATTACAACAAGATATTGCATGTTAATTCATTATTGAAGATGAGCGCGCGCCGGCATTTTGGACGGGCGCGCGCGCGGCCTTGGCTAATTGCTCTACGTTCACCTGTTATTTCACCAAAACACGTTTTGAACGGCATCTCAAGGAAACCTTGGTCATTGTCCATCATTGTCGTTCCTTTTACCAAAACCAACAACTTTTCAATATAATAAAACATTTTCTGCTCAATTTGGAACACTTGGATTAGTGCAATAATAACATGACAACAATGGCATCTCGTTGCATCCTTTCCTTTCTTGGACATGATGGCAGCAATGTCGATCAAGATTATATATGTCGTTGCATAGCCGCTTCTACAATTTTTAAACTTTGTTTAATCAGGGTTACCTGCCTGTCTGTCTCTGGTGTCCGATGCTGACGTTGATAAGGGACGTTTAAAATCAGCTAATGATTCAGTGATTTGAGCAACAACAACAGCAACAATGCTGTCGCTGTCGGCAAAAGTTGCGGAATTTTTGCCTGTAATTGCTGGAATTGCCGCCACTGCTTTTTGAGAACAATTTAAAAAAGTGCAACATTGAAAATAAGGACTGTTTTCTTGTTGTACCTCTTGCATGCACTTCTTTTAATGTGCCTTCAGTGGGATTTTGGCCATTTACTGTAAGGGGGTGGGGAGTAGGAGGGCCATTAAAAGCGTTGCAGCGTTGGCTGTTAAGTTGTGACATAATCCAGATAATTGGCTGTCATTATTTCGGAGGTTTCAAGACTGTAAAGTGTATATGTGTGTTTTTGCGTGCAGCCATCGTCGACATCCAAAGTCATTGCCAATTACTGACCAGTGTCAAAGGGCATCACATTATTTTTTCACCTGATAATAAATCAGCACTTGAAGATGGCGCTTGATCGCGATGACCCTTGCACACTCACTCGATCGTCCTCCATAATTTAATCAAGAGCATCTCAAAACCAACTTATTAAAAATAGGTATAAGATACAATGTTCAAAAGGCTTTCAAAAGACCTCAAATTAAAAATTTGTCCTCCGTTATATATATGCTTGGATGGCAATTTGATACGCAACTTAACAATGTGTAAATATACACCTTCCTCCTACAGATATCCACGTTAAACATTGACCTCAAAATTTATATCACAGGTGAAAGTGTCGTCCTCCGATCAAATCTTAACGAAATTGATAATTTTAAAGTTTTGAGTTTGTACAATATATTTTTAATATTTCGCCGTTCCTTTGAAGTTAACTTGCCCTTCGAAGACGCTCGCTAATTTCGAGCTGTCATCGATGCGCATGGCGGCAACAAAGTTGGCTGCGCATGCGCAACGTTTCAAAATATAATTCAGGCTTGGGCTTTTAGACAGTGTTTGTGAAAGGACTCGGCGTGTAAAACGAGATTAATTCCTCTTTGTTTGTTCTCGCCACGTAATTTATTTCCTGTCTGACTCAAGCCTTGCTTACGTTACAACGATAAGGATCGTCTTCTTCTTCTTCTCTCGTCGTTACGTAAGAGCGGCAATTTTTGCATTGTTGATTTGATTGAACAAACAAGTTGCTAAGTGTCTAATTGGACGGAATGGGCGCCATAAGAGCAGAGTGTTACAAAATCAAGTGGCTTTTAATGAGTAAGTAGCAACTGGGGAGTCTGTTATTAAAATGTTTTACCTGCAATTAGTCTCGGTTCAGGAGGACTAAATAAGGGAGATTTTGAACCAACTTTTGTAATCTCACTGAGGCTCACAGTCAGCGAGCACAGTGGGCAATCGATTTTACTTTTTTAAAGTGACATTTAAACCACAGTTCACGACTGCAATCTCCGGTAGTTGTTGGACAACAATCGAACGTTGAACATATTCAGAAAGATATGACGGCATAAATCATACAATATTGATCTGATATGGACATTACGACTGATTTCAGACGGCATTCAAACCTCAGAGAAAATGGCATTAAAAAGCGAAAGTGGCCATTATCTTCAAGAAGCAATTGACAATACTTATGGACAATTCGACATGAACATCGACTAATACTACCGGTATCATTTCATGTTGTCGTGGGTCGCGAATGGCATAATTTCGCTGATAATCGTGAAAGTATATTATATAGAGACCAAAGTTTCTGAGAAGGACTCAGAGCTGAGAAGATTATGTTAGGGAATCGATATTTCGACTTATCGATTTGGTTCGGTGTCTCATAAATTTCGAGTGTTTTGTAATTCTGATATGTTGAAAAAATTGAAGATGTTCAAGTCAGAGTTTCCCATTGAACAAGACAATTGACAACTGGGAAGACACTACTACATGACATGTCCCTCGAGTGAACCTGGCGTTTTGAGCCTCAGGTTGCAACATTACTTCCACGACGAAAAGGAAACGCTGTGAAGCCTGATGTACTGCTGTATATATCTCGTCATAATTTTGTTACCCACGCCTCAGGAAAAGAATAACAATGATATTGAAACTAGGTCAGTGCATGCTCATCTGCGAACCCCCACAGTGTCCCAGCTGACATTATCTCAACTTCAACTATATGCAGCTATCGATTCTACACGATTGTCATTATATCACTATGACACGACATGACTACCAGTTTGCACTAATCAGTTGCATACAAAATAATAAATGACAATTCAGTCTCGAACTCAAAATTACAACTACAGCAGTACTTGAGGTACCACAATGTCTCCGCATGAAGTTCGAATTACGCATCGAGAAAGTTGCGCGATGTGGCTGATCTGGTTTTTTATTTAGCTCCAGCAAATTCACATCGACTGGCGCAAAATCCGTGAAAGAAATTCGAGAACATTCTTAATGCTCAATCAGAAAAACACAAGTTCTACACGCCCAGTAGTTTCGTACAAGATAATTTGCCAAATTGCTACTTTGATATGTATAGTACTTGTTGAACAGTAGTAGTGACAGTTTGACAGAAAAAGGCTTTGAAGTGATATGTATGGCTTACAAGTCCATTAGATTTGCCTTGCGTCGAGATTAAAAAGTTACAGTATTAAATATGTACAAGTTGAACAAGTCTAAGGAAATGAAATCGCATGCACTATGCAGCTATTATAAAAACGAATTAAGTCTATCAGTTCGCTTCAGAATTCTTCTGATAACCCTGTCTACAGTCTAAACTCCGTTAGATGACTTTTAGTTGATTAGTATACTACTCGAAAGTTTGTGTACTGATAATATTAACACTTCAGTTCTAGAAAGTACCGTATAATATCGCATTAAAGTGATCAACACCATTATATATAACTGAATCACCAGGATTGGCCGATAGGTACGTAAATGAAGACGGCTACTTTGTCGGACGCATTTCGAATAGAATTACATGACTAGAATTTTGCTTATCGAATTATATACATTCCACCGAGAAGTGTTTGCAACAAAGAGTCCACCAATTTTTAAACATGGTGCCCTCGAAGACTAAAGTGAGAACTATATGCAGTTATCATTATCAAGCTCTGTTTGAATATGTACATTGCTGACATTAATCGAAACAAAGTGGATTCATTTCTAGAAAGCGATAGACTGAGTTGACCTCGAAAAACAGGGAATACAAATGTCCAGAGCTATCATATAGGATTCAAGCTATTCGAGTAACATACACATGCAGCATGTTCTACACTATTATTGCTAGTCCAAAGTCAAAACCATGATATGGTTCTACAACAGTCCTAATATGAAGTTTATCACATTGAACAAGGTTATTTCTTTTTTAACCCTGCGTGCACCTTCGTTGTGGAAGTTTCTGATTACCGGGACAGCCTTGCATATTCAAACCTGAGCTATATGTACCACTACTAACAAAAGTGTAGCGGGCAGGAGGAGGTCATTGCATAAGTACAAATGCTACTCACTTGAATCCTTAACCTGACCTACGATGGATCAAATACAATACAGCGTCTTATGATTCTTGATAACGGGACTATTTTTGATGAACGAGGAAGCACGGCAAATTTCTGAGCTACAATTTTTATCCTAATCGTTGTTCTGTCACTGGGAATTCTTTTTTATGTGTAACTACAAAAATACTTTTTTAACGCTTGTTTGTGGCTTTGATACGGCGGCTACCCTTAAAATTTCAGAATTCACCAATAATAGGTAAAACTAATAGGACTATTAACTTTTGGAAGCCTGGATTAACCTTTCACAGAGGTAAATTAGGTAGCCCAAGGAACAGTACAAACAGGGAATGCAGAAGCAATTGTTTGAAAAAACTTTTCTAGATTAACCCTGCTAGCTTGTATTAAAACGGCTGTTTAAAGTCCAACCACGTAACTGCATCTAAAGCCTATACGGTATAGTTTGGCTTGGCAGGATACTAATAAAATATGTTTGTTAAAAACCTAATAGCTAACTTTCACCAGTATGCCCGACCGTCAATAGCTTTGTCTAATTGTTGCAATGCACACAGAATACTGATATGTTTCAAGTTAATCTTCAGGGCCGATAGCACCAGTACTTCTTGTACAAGGTTTACCTACATGTACCATCACAGTGTCTACGTAATAGCTCGCCTGATTCCACAATCATGTCTAACAATTGTGTGCCTATCGAAATTTGTCAGCGCAGAGCTGTCGCCACGTCAGTTTACTTCCCGCCGATGCGAGCTCCGAGGATAGTTCCGCTTTTCTTGACTAGAACCAACGAGTCCAACGATTGACTTCGCACAATATTATTTCCTTCTGCCCGAAGGTTGTGGCTCGAAGAAGATTTTCGTAAGATATGGGCTCCTTCGTCGTCTTCCGCATATCCCAAAGAGACAAGAATTTCATCAATTTTGTCCGCATAATCCATGTGACCAGACACGATCGAGCTCAAATCAACCTTTACCAGAGAAAGCACCATTTAGAATGATGAAATTAACATCACAATTTACATGAAACGTTTGAAAACGGTATATAGACTTACATTGTGCATTCGTGGGTGCGTCCATGTCACTCTTTCCAGACCGGCGATCCTGTAAACGAAGTTTGTCCATGAATGACAATCAACTACATTCTATTGAAAATTGTGTTTCTATTTCATACCTGTAATGACCAGTTGTGCCACGATACAAGAATTTCAGCAACCAATCGCCGGAACAGTATCCATTAACGATGTTGCCGGAAACAACTTTGCTTAAAGTACTCCAGTTACTAGCTTTACCAGACACTGGAGCTCCTAGCATCACAGCATCCAAAACAATGCCTTCGGAGTTTTTCCTCTGTGCCAGCTCCTACAAATTGTTCGAAATCGTTTTTACGTCCAACTCTTCTGTTTTTATCCATCCATATTAGATTTGATGAACTTACCATCAGACAATAGAAGACGACTCTTGCCCCCAATGAAACTCCAATTAACGTTACGGGACGGTTTCCATGCCTGTTACATAAGCTACTGGTTAGATTTGCTCCAGATCAATAAAGAAAAATACAGACAAAATCAACCAACCTCCTTGATAAAAGCACATCAGCTAAAGTGCGTCCAATCTGCGCTGATCTTCTACAACAAACCCCCCAAGGATTATCCAAGACTGACGCAAGTGTCAGAAGCGATGCGGGCCAGGCGATTGCTGATATTAATCCTGTGGAACAATAATATTGATAAAAAAATATTTTACAACGAGTACAGATACGGAACAAAAGTAGAGTCTTACCGGAAAGGATCGTCAATTTCAAAGCCTCTTGAGCAGCCATTGACACAGCAAAGCTCAGGAGGTAGTCCATGGCTCGACCAAGCTCTAAAAGATATTGAGACTCGTACATCAAACAATATTGTTCTTGTGAAATCTTGAGATTTTTCCACGGAGCCCAGAATCCAGCGTCACCGGTTTCATCGCTTAGCCAGCCGGAAATAGCTATGGCGACATGAAGGCATCTATAAAACATATAGGCTGTAAGAACTGAGTAACAACTATTTGAAAGAAATTGGTTTTGTCAAATCTTACTTTGAACCTGCACGGCTTTTCCTTAATGGCTTGAACTCGAATTCCTCAACATCTCCAACTCGTTTTTGCATTTTGAACCCCGAAAGACCAGCTCCAGCAACACCAAACAACGACCCTATTACAGCAGCACCAGCTGTAGAACCTAATGCAGCAGCCGTGGCACCTCCCAAAACAGTTCCAACACCAGCACCTGAAAGATATATAGGTTACATGTACATTGTCTAACTTTCCAATGATGATTCAGACTTATCGGTTTCATACCTATTAACGGAGCCGCCAATCCACCAGTGAGGCCGAGAATTGCCCCTCCACCAAGAGTTGCTAGACCGACAAGAGCATACCGCTTGATTTTCCTGTTACGTTGTCGTTTTACAGATTCCTTGACTTCATCACTGAAAGCAAAAATAATGTATTTAGCTATCCATATTCTTGCACTCTGTAGGATACATAATTACATCTCATGTTTTCACACGTACTCGCTCTTTGCTGTAGTTTCCTCAGTTAAATATTTCACAGCCGACTCCTCCATCATTTCTACAAGAACCCATGATATGTTCAGGTATTTTGACACTCCTAATATCAAGGCTCGAGTCCTAGCATCGTATTTCCCTGCAAAACAAGCATGCCAACATTAAAAAACTGTTCTCCAAATATTCTGTCCAAAACACCATTTTATAAGGCGTTCAACTGTACCAGATGACATTCCTTTTGTAGCACAAAGGCACAAAAATATCATTAGAATTTCCAACACCATTACTTTATCAACTTAACACTTCATATCAAATCCAAAGAAAACTTACCACTTCTGACTGCGTGGTAAACGAGATCTTTGACGATTAGAAAGGTAAATGCATGGCCTTCAGCTTTGACTAGTTCCACATAAACATCCCCACTTTGAGCTCCTTCCCCCCGAAACAGTGCCAGCATCACCTGGTCACTGTGCAAAGGAAGGTCCAGATGATGCCGTACGCTTTTTATCAGCGTTTCAGAAAACTCGATGTGGCCCGGATCTTCTCCATACAAATTCTTGAGGGCCAATGAGCACAGCGCTGCATAGCTGTACTTGGACGCATCCGAAAAACCAATCTTCGATTCTGGTGGAAAGGATTCTAAAAGTCAAACATATAATCAATGCTTGACACCCAACTTCACTCAATCAACTTCCAACTATTCCACTTACTTGGAGCTTCGATGTTGCAATTTTCGTCTCCCATAGTTTCAGGCATCATAGTGTCTCAAAACAGATGCTTCAACATTCTCAGGTACACTGTACGCAGTAGTAGTAATAGCCCGTGACTGAGCTTTTGTAAGCAGAGCGTTATAAATCTGAGGGTCAACCCAAGTTTTCTTCCAGATGCTAACCACAAATCCAATAACGTCCTGCTGGCAGGACTAAATCTCCAAGGAACACGACGCTTCTCGTTACAAACAGTCAGTTATCGTTTTATTTTCCTCCAGCGGTTGAAGGATATCCTCCTACCGATTCTCAAGTCAGCGAAGACTCCAATTATGAAATATAAGGTTAGTTGAAGATGGAATGTCTTCTCTCCAGCAGCATCCAGTGCTAATTATCTCGTTCTCCAGTTTCGATCAGCATCAGCCACAGTTTCTGCAAGTACATAACATCAGCCCCAATTAGTCGTTTGTTGTTGGTGACATCAGCAAAGTTGTAAATTATGAGTCACCACAAGTTAACATGCTTACCGACTGGCTTAACTATCTTTCCGAGACGTGTCCTCCAAACAACCGATGCAGCTGTTTCTAAAACTTGTTTACATTACGTCGTAGCTTGGCTCGTCTCGTAAAATCCCACCAAAATACTTTCAGGTTTCAGGAAGATGAATTTGCAATAGTCACATTTGTTTCGTTTCTCATTTAAGTGTAAGTTGTCGTAACTTGATATGTAGTTAGTAACTTTCGTTCAGTAAATATCAACATGCTTTCGGAACACGTTTCTCGAGTTTGTCAACACGATTTGAAATGTCAATCAGACTTTTACAAGGTTTAGAGTTTGAGTTTTGAATCAAACTGTTCATTTTTACACAGACCGACACGGAAACAAGTAGCAGAGTTTGAAAACACTTAATAACTTTAGTCCTCAGGTCACTTGAATGATATGTAAACAGTGGTTGTTCAGTTCGGATTGGAAGGTCATATCGACGCAGTGGACTAAAAAGCCAACACTTTACTAACTTTTTTAGACGCAAACCACATTACTTTTGAAAATCTCGTTGTTTCCATCGTTCGTTGTACTTGTTTTACTTTACTTGGATGGAAGGAAAACCAAAATTTACCAAGATTAAGCTCGATTGTCAACAGAAAACCAAACAAGGTCGCGCTGACAGTTTTGAAAAAATCACTTGAATTTATCCCATTCTGATTAAATTTCCATATTCTTTCAGATTCTGAAACACACAAACTCGTTGACAAACTCAAATCCAAATAATCACAACTTATAAATCCATTTTGTAATCAAGGGAAACTGAAAGTTAACTGAGAAGGTTGCGGACAAAACGGAAAAAACATGTGTTTATTTGGCCCTACAAAATGCACACCTCGTCCACGGCATCTCGCCTCGACGAGAACCCAAACAGAAATGTTTCGCCCGTTCAATAACATGCGAATAAGATAAGCTCTCTCTCTCTTCGTTTCGTTGTTGGATTCCTCCGCGGCAGCCAATGCTATTACATGACCATCGTATGGAGCAATCGAGCGTTAATTCTCAAGGCTGAATTTCCCTTATGAATACCGTTGGTGGATCAACGGCAAACGTAATCGAAAAACACTCTTGTCACCATTTGTCACCAAAAACATTGTTATTTTGCCAACCACGAAAGCTTGATTGATTTGACAGTTGTTGGTTTCCACTTACTTGAATCAAAAGGTCCATCGAGATTTGGTCAAAAATTGGCAACCTATGGCCGAGCTGTAAACGTACAAATTTCAAGTCTGAAGCTTTTGACAGCAGGGCAAACCCTGTTCGAGTGAAAGCGTTACGAATGGCTAACGCTCTATTTACGGCCAACGATCAGGGCCAAAAGAGTCTTAACGATTTTCAGGCTTCCTGCATACTGTAACTAACGTCAAAAGTCTCAAGAGTGTGTGAGTGAGGTAATTGGTTTGGTTACCTGACGCATCATGTTTCAAGCTTGCTGAAAACACTGTAAGGTTTCTTTTGTGGTATCATACTTGGCTCCAAACCTTGCTGAAGTACTGATGAAGCAGATGTAAAAACTTGGAATCTGATGTAAACAAACAACTTCCTGTTCCGTCGTAAAACAAGTGTTGAAAAAATTCTAGCAAGTACTGTATATTGGACAGCCGCTCGCTTCGAAAACCATTGACATTTGCAAGGCCACAAGTCGCTTTTGCCTGTCGTTAGTTATGAAGCATTAATTTTGTACATGTCAGCTGTACTATATAATACGAAGAGCGAATATCAAAGAAATGCTGTCGTCCAATGCAAGAAAGAAGAAGAATAATGAATATTTCACACGCATAACACCAAAATGTCAAGAGAATATTTTTCGATGACAACAAGACATGCCAACAAGAGTTTTTGCGGGTAACAAACAGGCTACGGAAACGGACTTTTTTCAAGACTGTTCCGGGAATCCTCATTCAAATACATTGTATCGTCTCCATTCGGTTTGATACTTGAAGGCTGCCGTTCTTCGATGCTTGCTTCAAAGACCGCAGATCCAAAACCAGAAACGCAACATGTATCGAATTTCATCAACGCTAATGCCTCTGGAACAGATAACATGAGATTGCTTTTATGATACCAATTAGCACGCCATCTCGTCAACAAAACTCTAGTAGATTCAATCGTGTGACTTGCGGCTGCTTCGTTCGTCGATGGACAAAATATACTTGAAGTAAATATACACTGGAATCATAAGCTTCGAATTCTATCAATTATCCCACACCTCCAGGATTCTGATACAAGTCACCTGGATCGAGATTCAATGTATCCAAAAATTGACTCCATTTCGCCAAATCCCAAATTATTTCAGCTAGAGCTCGTTCGCATGTTCTCAAGCAATCCTTCATCCACTGGGACTTGGAACCACCTGCCAGGTTTGAGGCTGTTTGAGGTGGCAAAATTTCCGTCTGACTTCCATGATTATCCTGAAATTCATAAAGAATTGCTTTTGGCTTTCACCGAAATTGCTGGAATAACCTGAACTCGGGTGGGTAGCTGAGCGTAAAGTATTACACCTAGTTCTTTTAAGCTATTCTCCCGGGTCGCAACACCATCCGGGTATTGGATCGATCTGCCTCAGGGGCTAACCTGGATAACAAAATCTATTGTAGCGATTTACGTTGCCAAGCAGAGTAAATGTTTGATAACTGCTTTTGATATACGATGACTGACTGAATAAATGGGGCGAAGTGATACTCGGCCTATTTGAATCAATGCTATTAGCTTTCTCCTAAACTTTGTCGTTGAAATAAATACAAGTGTATGTTTCAACACAAACTCAAACGTTGGTTCAATTGAAAATATATT
>JAQGBJ010000948.1:0-28963 GCA_034698345.1 Sphaeridia pumilis | reverse complement strand
TGATTAATTCATACGAGATTGCATGATTTGAATACTGATTGCTCATAGAAGCCTATAATAAACTCATGTCAATTTCTGTAGCAGCGTCGCTAAAACTAAAAGCGCCCACGCTTTTCACCCACCAAAATAATGCAACCCAACTGATGATAAGTACTTACTGTAACCCGTGAATTGTAGGGTCAAGTTTCTGTTTGACGTCAAATTTCCGGCGGTTGGCTGGTCAAGTCCCAGCGAAATATACGTATTTACTCGGAAAGAAGCTTTAAAAAAGATGACGACGTGATTGGCATCATCAGAGCAGTTTCTACATGTTGAGTTTGACCTGAAAATAAATTCACAAGTTTTTGTGGTGGTAGCTGGCCGATGATTTGATTTAGTCAAGGGAAGCCTTGCATCAGTAATTGTTTTTGATAGCCTGAAGATTGGTTATTTTCTATGTGGAGTTGATGGAATACATGTATAGAAGGAAGATCCAACTTGCAAAAGAACACCATGGAGTCAAAACTCCATGTTTACTATTACCGAATCTTCTTCTTGGTCTTCTTGGTTTACCCAGTTTGTTTACTAGTGAATTTGGCCAGAAGGCACTTGCCGCAAAGTTTTCCCAAGCTTAACAGTTTTGGCAAACATTGGTCGACCAGTGCAAATTTACCAGCTGGAAATGAAGAGAGAGATGGAAGTCAAGAGTCAAGAGCGACCACTTCGAAGTACTCTGGGTCGACTTCGTTAGTATAGGTGCCACCTGTGGCGTTGATCGCTGCGACCGTTTCAGCAGCTCCCACGCTTTTCTACAGGTTCGTCAATGCTAGTAGACTAACGTCTAGCCTTGTATTTGTAGCCTTGAGTAAAATATTGACCCGTCAGTCACTTGATTGAGCGCCGATTATTCTGAACATAAGTCATCAGCTTTTGCCCTTTGAATTCAATGAATCTTGACCATGGTCTTTAGGGCCTGTGTTATTTTTACCAAAAATGGTTTTTGTCCAGAAAACCTGCTGGGCTCATCGGTTTCGACGGATGGAAAAAGCTCGCCGCAGGCTCCAACGGGCAAAATCAGCGGTCCTGTCGACTGGACCCGAAACTGTATATGATGAGGCACGTTACGGTAATGAAAATAGCGGATGGCTTCAAGGCGTGAATCTCGTCTAGTATTTTCAGTATGTTGTCACATGTAGCTGGTGTTGAAAATATATATATAGCTTAACTTTGCCCTTGTGAACTATAGACATTTTGTGTGTCAGCCAGAAACGGCGACCAAAGACACACGGTAGGGGACAAAATAAACACTGTCGCGGTAATAACTTTTCCAGCTTTGCAACTTAAGTGTTTCTTCGTGTTGCAATCATGATGAGGAGGCTGCTGTCCAGTTGTGGTCAGTTTCTGTCCAGGCTTTTTTCTAAGCTCGAACTTATAGTTGAGGCAGTTGTTGAAGGTAAACGTGGGATTGTCTCAAAAGAGTCATATCTTCAGTAGTTATATGTGCGTCAGCAAAACATGAAGCTCGACTGTAAAAGAAGCGTGAAAGCCCGGGAAAATACTATGATACCCGCATAAGCTAATTCCAGGTCGGCGGGCGGAGGAGCAAGTTGATGATGATTTTACGGACGGAATCCTCATCAAATGTTGCTACGGGGGGAAATAATAAAAACAACCAGCTTCGCCCGTGTAATTTGATTGTGCAACAGGCTAACCACCAAAACATGCATCCTGTATGTTTTCTCTCGTATAAATGACATGAGAACCAGAAAACAAAATCCATGAGGGAAAGTATTCATTTCATCGCGTGCCTTTCTGACAAGTAAGAGTGAAACCGGAATTATTGCTGCAGCAAATAAATATAAGCTTGATTCTCCGAGTATTTTTGCTTTCGTCTGTATATTTATTTGCCATTTGCCCTGCTTATTTGAAGGAAAATATTTTTGCGAAAATTTATCCGGCATTTTCTATGAACAACAATCAGGTATTTCCTTGAAAATTAATTTCAACCAAATCCGTCTGTCTGCTGTATTCTGTGGTTAAGAAAGGTTTCTATTGAAAATTTAGCTCAGGATTCCCTCCATATGACGTCTTCATGTAATCAGACAACATTATTAGATGATTTGATATTGAAAATTCCTAGGAATTGTGTATGACGAGAATCCTCCCGTATTATGATGCTGATGTATCGAGAAAAAGATGGAGAAAGTAGATTCGCAAAATGGCAATAAGAGACGGGTTGATTAGCTTTTACTACACATACACAAGTTTATTATCATGTATATAGTATTCTGTCTGTATATAACAACCAACCACATGCATTTCTTGTCCTGACATGGAATCGATGTACCGTTGTAATAATATTTTTAGTAGCCTAAATTCATAAATTAAAACACGTAAATCTAGTTCTATACATTTATGTAGGTGGCGGAACTAGTAATGTTTCTGCTGGAGCGAATATTTATAATAATCTAACGTTGCTTTACGTAACTACCTTATTTGTATTCTGACATGATAACAGACTTGACATGACACGAGCTGTAGTATATATAATGAGTAATTAACATGTGTACAATCTTACGTAGGAGCATAAATATATACACTGCTAATTCACAAAACACGTTACATACAAATAATTTTGATGTATACAGGAATAAATGTAATTTATAGGAGAAGGATGACTATTTCATAAATTATCATAAATTAAAGCTAATATTTCCGTATACACATCTAGCGAAACTGGAACCAGCGCTATTTTTATCAAGAGTTTGTAATAACGTTAAGCAAAAGCCTGTTAGCATTTTCTACTAGCAACTACAATTAAAATTATTGTTACCTTTGTTATTATCATGCTAGCTATAGCGCTAGAGCTGGACATGTACTGGAGCGTATGCTTCTAATAGCGGCATAATTGTATCCGAGAGTTTTATGATTTTTGTTGCCTATTTTGTTTGTAACAACTACAAATTATATTGGCGTTGTCATCAACTGAGCTTCTGTTGTACTATAAATATTCTACAATTTACGGACATAATACTGAAGCTGCCGCTATTTTATTCTAGCCGTTAGATATTATAGAAAATGATTTTACAGCCCACTGATGAATTTAAGTTACAATGTTTCACATTCGGATGCTGTCTTTTTCCCATGTGCGACTTTCTTCTATTATATCCGATGTTGTCTGTAAAGCTATTTACTATTTAATTATGTACAAGTTACACTAAAATAAGCTTTTGCTTCTACCACCGTTTGTTTTTCAAGCGACAAAATCACAAAATGAGCGCAGATTGTCAAACAATTCATTTCGTCGATGAAACTTGGAATTTTAAGTCCAAATGCTTTGCACTAATTAATTAATTTAATTAACAATAGCGCACACAGATTCCCATACACAGTAAGCACCATCAATCACTTTTTACCTTTGACATCCAGGTAACAGCTAGATTCGCTAGGCCAAAATCCCTTAATTTTCTACAATGCAATATATTATCTCACACAACTATATACTTCTAACGTCAAAATGGCAGCACAAAATCCTATTCCTAAAAGTGTAAAGCATTTTTATCTACAGACCGAATGTGTACTCACCGTTTGTCACTTGAAACTTGCATCTCAAGTCAAACGAACCAATCACAACTTACTGACGAGCAAACATGGAACTGAAAAATATATTAGAGTTTTTAAAGTGTTGCGGAGCAAATCCGCAAGGTGTCATGTAAACATTTGCCCAACTGAAAGGCCTTGTGACATTTTTTACCACGTTTATCTTCTTCAGTCTTGTTGTCCCCTTTTCCCGCCTTTTGACATCTGGTAAAAATCAACTTAATCACATATACAAACACCAACCAACGACACCTGACTGTACTATAGGTCATTTTTTTCAATCATCGTAGAAACCGAGAGAGTCCTGGTGGTCACCAATGTCGAGGTCAAAGGTGAAATCGTCAGGGTCTGTGGTGCCTTGAAGAAGACAGTCTTTACTGACGGGGCTGTCGTCATTGACAACGTTGTTGAGAAGTCGCTGGGCGGCAGCGCCACAAACGTCGTCTTTGTCGTCCTGAACGACCATTCCAGTGAGCGCAACAATGTAATTCTTGGCCAGTGTCAGCGTCTCGAGCTTGGACAACCGTCGACCTTTGTTGGTCACATGTGGGATGACTTCGCGGAGCGACTATGGAAAAAATAGACAATTTTTTAGCACCTCAAATGTTTTATACACAATGACAAAAAACAGCCTGTTGAACACCAACATACAAAAGGAAACCAATCTCGACGATATGATAAGCGCGGTGAAAGCCGGTGGGGAAAGTATTACCACTTACACGTGTTTCTCATGTTGCAAAGCCCTAGAAGCAATTTTGACGTTGTCATATATATTTCTAGCAGCTTTGGTTGCTTGAATGGACGGGAGAGTAGCTGGACTGGTGTGGAATCTACCTGGTTTGCTGGTAAGGAGTTTTGTAACAATGTGTGTACATAACGTCTCGTGTTTACGTCAGTCAGTCAGCAGTGAGAAAGTGAGGGAAAGCTATACACTTTTTGGTGACGACGACGACCAGGACAAAAGTCTTGTCAATATTTGAGCATGGGATTTTATCTCTGTCAACGTGTTAATAACAGATGGACGGCGACTTCAATTATTATCACGGAGAAGCCTTGACGTACAACTTTCGCAAAACGCTTTCGCACTTTTTGGCTGTCCAGCTTCGACCTGATTTTCCGAATTTTGGAACACTTGCAAAAAATTAAAAAACAAAAGCTAAAAAATTAGAGCCAAAATAAGTTTGCAATTTGACACTCAAGTAAGCCGAGATCCCAGGCAGCGCGAGAAAAACAAGAGCAGCGACTGAAACGACGGGCTGGATTTGCTCACGGGAGCTCCTGAGCGGAATTAAACAGGAAGGTAGTGTTGAAGTAATAGGAAAGCGTGGAAGCGTAGTTGGAGAAGAAAGGCGAATTTATTCAGGCCGGAAACGCCGTAGGGAATAAGACGCCATCACACGCCATTCTTTGAGCTTTTAGCAAGAGAATTTGCAAACGGATTACAAATTCTTCCGACTCTGTACAAGTTGTAGTGTTGCAGCTACTGCTCAATGCTTTATATGCTTTGCCTCCTGTTTATTTACACCCTCAAAAGTGCTGTAAATGCATTTGGTTCCAGGAAGAGAATTGACTAAATACTTCCAAATCCAACATCTACTGCTGAGCTCCAGAAATAGGAAATTTAGACAAGATTTCAGGGAAATCACCACGTATGTACAAGTTTGACAAAATTTCGTAGTTTGTTAGCAGTCCACCAGTTAATCGGGATTTTAGCTAACCAGAACAAAAATGCCCAATTTACAGTACATCATGGGCACGCATACCGGAAATAAGAAATCAGACTGGGTCACACCTTTTGTATTTTTTGCGAGCCCAGCCAAGTTTTTCCTGTCATGTATGTAGTTAGTCGTACGCCAAATTAATTAATGTAGTGTAAGAAGGAGCGGAAAAATTAGGCTTCCCGGGTAATTAATTTGCTTTTTCGCTCAAAGACTCGCACCAAAAGCTATGCAAGCAAACATATACTTGTTCGTGCACAATCTACATAAAAATTGCAAACTTTGGGGGCGAGCCATTGAGCAAAACTATTTTTGCCCAAAATATATGCACGCTTCTGTGTACTTGTTGCTGGAACTCAGTGGGCCAAGTTGAACTTGTTTTGCCGCCTTTGCTACCATTCAAACATATACATACATTACATTGGTTGCACTTTTGTACCTGGAATTTGTGGAAGCTCGTTAACAATTTTATAGTAGGTTGTTGATGGTGGTGGAGTCTCTCTCGATGGGTTCTCCAGACGGCCGTTTCTCACGTATGAAATACATGTAGACGAGAAGGATATCGATTTTGTCTCAGACTCACAAAATAATATTATGAGCTTCGCCCGGCAATGTTGAGCCAAATGCAATTTATCATTCTTCCTCTACTTTTCCAAATCCCTGACAATGGCACAAAATGAAAAATCATAAGTGAGCCGCCTCATGTATATATGTATCTTGGCAATGTCGTTGTTTGTAGTATAGAAATGCCAGTAGATTCGAATAACTGTCACCGTCTAAACTCGCAAATAAGCGTCAAACAAGGTGAAAGCTACAGCCTTTTTCAAATACATACGGACGAGATACACAACAATCTTATCATCTGTGAGCTACGCTTTTCCCTTAAATACAGCGGCAGCGTCGTCTACTTTTACTGGCAAAACTGACATTGATTTTGCATGGGCTGTGAATCTTATAAAGGCCATGCATGTCTTCAGGCCTTGGCTAAATCACCCACATGTTGCGCTTCACAGAGTTCCCTGTGGCTTCCATAACCTGGAAACCAAGCGCTTTTGCTAATACAAGAGCCGAAGAGAAGAGAGAAAGACACATAGCGTTTGTTCGTTTATTATCCGGGGCGAAAGTCGGCCGGTATCTGGATTTACGCTTCCGCCAATACCACGAACCGTAACGAATTTCGTTCAACTGCAATGGCAGGGTGTCCTCAGTCGAGTGTGAAGACGGAGAGGCAAGAGGAAGAAGAAGAACAAGATTTTGGATACAAAATTTTCTCTTCCAGTTACCAAAGGTACTTATTCCACTTGAGGGAAACGAAGCAAACATTACCCACATACACACACAGTATTTTCACGCTTCACTTGACTTTTGTATTCAGTGGCGTCAAGCAACGGGCTGGAGTTGACTTCCCACGCTTTCCCATTTTTGTCGTGGTTTTTCACTTTCGATACACTTTTAGGGCAGCCTATTGTATTTTTCATTCAAGACCCGGAAATGCTCCAGCGGTTTTGAGCGCCAGGTTCAAACTCACAAATATTTTTAAAGTACAATACAGACGGGCTTGTCAGCAAAAAGGCCGCTTTACGCACTTGCCCACACACACACATTGTATGTGTCTTCATTTCTCCTGTTTCTTGGACAGGAAAAAGCAATAAACACATATCAACGCGTATAAACGTGTAATAATAATATCACTTGGTTCTTGATCTCCACGAGGCCTTGTCTCCTAGCTTTTTACGACCTTTTTTTCGCGGTACTGATGAAGGCAGTCGGCGGAGAAAGTCAATAGCCAACGGCGAGGAGACGACAAAACCCACTTTATTTGCTGTCCAAGTATACCAGAACGACGAACAGTTTTTGTTCGAATCCTCTTGCAAAATCCTCAACTTTATTTCGGTCAGTACGTTCGTCTACTATAATAGAACACAACAAAAGCCCTGTTGATCAATCCGGCATTTAGCGGAACGTGCCAGCCATGGACGTTAGTTTTTCTGAACGGCGCTCCAGGACTTTGGGCGGGTAACAGAATCCACAAAAATTCCCTATAAAGCTCTCATATCGAAGCGCACTAAATCAATAATTCTTATCATCATCCCTAAAAATAATTTAACGCCAAAACAAAAATACTTTAGCGCCAGTAGCAATAGCTCTAATAGATACAGATTAGGGTCACGTTCGTATAAATCCAAATTTGTTGCTCGTGTGCTGACGCTTTGAGCTTAAGATTGGGTCAAAAAGGCGCTGAAATGTATCCATCCATAAAGACATTTTCGTTCAATAAATATATCCTTTGACCTTGGCTTTTTGTGGATTTGTCAGTGAACAAAATAGTTTTCCGGTTCCTTAGGCCAAAACGCCCATATAAATACAAAATTGTAATGTCCAGTTTGTGTTGGACGTTGAATGTCGTCTTGTTGGTCGCCTTCTCAGAATCAATGACTATGACGTACTTGGTTGGCACTTTGCCATTTGTGCAAAAAAACCATAAGTGTACACAAGTCGAGACACGTTAATAAATTACGGAAACAAATTTATATATAGCGTGGAAGCAGATGTGGATCGAGTGGTGAAAGCTACGCTTTCACCATTGTAGCTGTTACGGGTGCCACTACCGGTAAAATTTATGTTGTTGTTGCAAAAAATACGTCACAATCAAAGTATACAGGTTGGAACACAAGTTGGTAATAAAACACCTGTTTTTTCTACTCACAACAAAATGGCTTTGTCAACGCCGACTCGTGTACCTTTTTATATAAAATTTTGTACAGCTTCATTGCTATTCTCGGATTGACCTCATGCTTGTAAAAAAGTGTAGCTTTCCTACGTAATAATGAGTAGAGGAAAGCGGAAAGTAGAAAAAGAGTAAAATAATAGACGATTTGCCCGCCACCGTTTCTAGTTCCGCTAATAATAATTTTGCAATTACATGTGATTTACTTGTTTTTTCCTGGTCTGGAACAAGGTTAGGAGGAGAAGAAAAATAGGTGACATAAGCCAAAGGTTTTCTTGTAAGCAAACTGCTGAATAGCGTTTGTTGTAAAAACAAAAATTTTCAATGATGATCAACTTGTGGCTTACTTACTACGTCACATGTTTATGCATGCCGAAACGTCGGATTCAAGTGGAAATTAATGACTGGAGGAGCAGAAGCTTACTTTGTGTTATGTATTTGTGTCGTAGCCTTAAGCCTTTTGAACCTCGGAAGAATTTTCCAAGACACGTATATATTTGTGAGATGTGGATAGACGTCGTCGTCCCACTTTTGCGTAGATTCAACCGCAATTTAATGAACAACTAGGGTGCAGTTAGTTTAAACGGGGTCTCACAGCGGGACCTTTTTCCTTGGCTATTTTCTTCGGAGTTTCCAGAAGCGATACTCGCGTTGAAGAAGAATTTAACGGCGTTAGTGCGTAAACAGTCCAAGAAACTTTGGCCTTCATCAAAGGAAACGCTGGGCGAGTCCTTGGGGTTTTGTATCATTTACGTAATTGAGAAGATTAACTTTGCCTTATTATATTTTGTGAAAAGGGCAAGTTTTGCCATCTTGTCTTCTTGACAGATTACTAAAATGGCTAGCTTATGGCGGTGGATTGACGCTTTCCAAATACATACATATGGAATAGGGTATAAGTACAGATGAAATACGTATATAGGCGAAACCCCTGGATAATTCCATGCATATGCCTCGAGTCAAGATTCAGTTTAGTAATTTTGCTAATTTGTACTGGTAAATAGACAGAAATTGTACAAGTTATTAACTATCTGGACAATCTTCAAATTTTGGCCTCTGGTCACTTCAGAGTTGCGGAAAATTTTTGGAGTCAAAATAATTTTGCAAATGCCTTTTTATATTACGCACTTCCAGGAAGCTTTCAGAAGCGATTTTGGGGCATCGGCTTTTTTCAAAAAATTCAACAGCATGTCAACTCCATCACGGAAGCTTAACAGAGTTTCTTTACTCAAGTCAGCTGATTCTCATTCGACGACGTTCCAAATGGCAAATGGTCCGGGAGCGTTTAAACTGTCGTATACATTACAAGCACTTGGATTCACGTCGCAACTTTCTCAAGCGTAAAAATGGCCAGCGCTTCACAACACGCCCTCAACTGGTACTGACTTTCGCTTCGCGACCGCATTATAAACGACTACAAAACAAGAGGACTTACAGGAGCTCTCGCTCCACAATGGAAGAACGGCAGGTCCTCTCAAATCCACCCACGCTTCCAGCGTATGTGCTATTAATGCAAAGCTTTCAGCGCTTCTGCCGGCTACCAACATGGAGACAGCTTCTGGAAAATTTTAACTCAAAGTTGTCCAAGCTGCTGATACGCCCTCTGGCGACTCTGCTATTTTCACAACTTGGAGCAGTAAGTACGTAGTGTAAATCTTGTGGGAATTGGTAAAGAAAGCTGTTTTGTGCCACGCGAATACTCAAGCTCTCACATATACTTATGGCCTTTTCAAGGGACTTACTACAAGGGCCTTTTCAAATTGGCAAGTGGACATGTGTATTTTATCTGGACTTTTGAAACGAAACTCGCTTCGTCCAAGCTCATCAGCAACGCTTTTTCTTCCAAGATACACATATTCTACGAAACTGGGTTTCTGAAAATAATCATTAAATGAAGAGAAGAAAGCCCACGAAAACACTTTCATATAACGTTATACGGGCCAAGTATATAAATTGTGATATTTTGTAGAAACAAAAGTTGGTAATGGGAATCTGTTGTTTGGATCCAAGTTTTGTTTATGTTTTTGCACGAGTCGAGGCGAGAACTTTGGCTTTTGTTCCCACCAAAAGTCGATTCCAATTAACGTGAGACTATGAGCTCTAATTTTGTTTTTGTTTTTGTCAGGAGTAAATCAACGTTCAATGGCGGCGCCAATTTCAAATTTAAGGTTCAAAGATTGCCCGCACACCTGGTTTGATTTCGACTACCTCAAAAAGTAAGTGGATTATTGAGCGATGCAAGTTTTGAGGATTAACTTGGAGAAAAAGTTGAAAAAGTGTGGGAGCAACTTTCTTTCCATTTTGGCCAGTGGTAAGAATTTCTTTTTTAAAAATATTCCAGGATGAGAAAAAACGCCAAAGAAGGATCTTGCGATTATTAAAATTTGGATGAGGTAATGGAGTGCTTCTTACTTTTTGTATAATATCAGCGACACAAAGCATACACTTTTCGCTTGAGGACATTACACAACAAGAGCAGACGGGAGAGAGAAAAAAAGAAGAAACGTCTGTCTGACTGATGCTAAAAATGAGAACAAGATTTAGTTTCACTATATTATTATCCGAAAAGTTGTCTTGCCGCTTCCGTTAGAAATAGCAGGTATATAATATAACGTTTGCATGTCAACGAATTTTTTGTATGCACATTAAGCGTTTTTTAGATCCAAAGACAGAGATTCTTGTATATATAAAAACTCTTTGAAAACGGAGCAATCCCGCGTAATTTGTCTCTCTTGGTTCTCGTCATCGTGTGGTGATCGCTTCTTAAAAGATTGTGGGAAACGAGTGGTGGTCCTTGTAATTCCCATAAGTTTAACATTGCTTTCCTTTTTCTTTTCAGACGCTTTACTTTACTGGCTGGCTGACAAACAGTGTTTACGTTTCCACCAATTTCGCCAAAAGTTTCTCTCCTCCAATTTTCCTTGTTGCTTTTCTTGTTGCAAAAGTTTTGACTCACAAACTCGGCCATCTTTTTCCTCATGATGATGATCGAAAGCGGAAGGAAGGAGGAGAGAAAATGCATCGAAACTAAAGTTGGTTCGTAGTGTATTATTTCCGCGATCCATTGAGTCTATATGAGCTTCTGCGGTTACCGTTTGGTTTGAGGCAAGCCAACAAATTTCTGTTTGGTGTGGTTTCGGTTTACAATTTGTGCCTGTGGTGATTTGTAAGGGTCGGAGGAGGCTTCGATAGTTGACTCATTGGAGATGAAATGGCAACCGGTGAAAGTTTCAGCGGCCATTGGTGTAGGCCAGGGTTAATCAAGTGAGAAGGAGAAAAAGTCTAGATTTTTTCAAGGTATACTTTTTTGGTTCCAGCATAAATAAATTAAATCAGCACGTCATTTCCATTGAGTTCACCTGTTGAATTTGTAATGCTGATGACGATGCAAAATGCATCGGGAAACCTAGAAGAAAAAGCCCATGGACGAGAACGAAAAAGTTGGGAAACTATGTAGGATTTTTATTGATTAGCGGATGCAGGTCACATAGACAAGATCGGGGCTGATGATGATGTAGTGACTGTGTATGTGAGTCTGGGAATACACATTAAAGAGCATCGATTATTTGGAAGACCAGGCGAGGCCCCGGACGTCGACAACGGAGTAAATACATAATAAAATGAGCTCCAAAAGCCTGGGCAAACAACATGGAATAAATATAGAGATTACTGGGAAAGGCAAGTAGTTGAAAAAGGCTCCGATCAACTTTGCCTGACCGCCAAAAATGCAAGCAAAACATTAGGGAAACAAGGTCTCCTCGAGTGGGAGATTCCTCTCCACTGAGGACGGAGAAAGCCGGCGGCTGGCTCAGCTGTATTTTGATCGTATAATCTTTGATGGAGGAAAGTAACAAGAGAAAGAAGGAAGCGACTAATTGAAAGGTTAGAAGGAGAAGAAGACGAAGAACAAGTTGGAATACAAGGTTACGAGGCCAAAAGATGTTGTGGTTTCGGATGTAAAAGCGGTGGTTGGTTAGCCCATGCTTCTACGGATGCCAACCAAAAGCTCCCAAGTTGCTAGCCATCGAAAGCGTGGGTTTGTGGGAAAGAATGGGTAACGTGATATTATGCCGGGAAGGTTGAAAGCGTTTTGAAAATGAAAATAAATAGAGCGTTTGTGAATGTTGAATGCTGTCAGCGAAATCTTGAAGGCAGTCGTGAATTTGAAATACTGTTGCCATATATCGGTAATGAATTCGACAGGAGTCGTCTAAACGAGACTAAAAGTTTGTCCTTCAAAAATGTATTTCGCCGAACCGAAGAATCTGAGAAGGATGTGGCATTTTTTGGCGAAAGTTCGCAAAAGGTGAAAGGCTACATTTTCTACAAAGTCACGGCCTTCGACAGCTTATGTTTGCCATTTCAATTATTTATGACGTGCCTTAGGAGTGAAAAGTCAGAAATAAGAAGCATGTAAAAGCGTATATGAGTACAAGGTGATGTGTGTTGGAAATTTGGGATTTCTTACAGCAACCTCAAACCTAACCTACATAATTCGGATCACTCGATGCAAGTGGAAGTGTGGCGCTTATGCAGTTTTCAAAGAAAAAACTTTTGACACTTGGCAAAATACTTGAAAAATATTCCCCTTACCTGAAACGCTTCATTGAGCGAATGCATTCGAAGTCGTTCCCTTTCGTTGCTCTCGAGCCTTCGCATCGTCTTTTCCCTGGCGCTCAAAATAAGCTTACGGCGACCCACAGGGTTCTTCTTTTTTAGCGGCGGCTGAGCTCCAGAATTTTCCCCTTCGCTGCTATTACACTCGCCGGCGCTGCTATTGTTGCTACTGGTTGCAGGTCTGCTCTTTTTTCCATTAACCATTAGTTGGTTCGGAGTGGGCGTGGTTGTCGTGACCCCGTTGGCTGCAGTATTGGCGCTCGTGTTGGGCTCCAAAGGGCCTTGAAGTTGCTGCTGTTGGCCCCCCATCAAGGGCCCACCCCCATTGGAGGCGTGGTGATGGTGACCATGGTGACCGTTTTGTAAGTGGGCGTGGTGAGCTCCATTGTGATGGTGTGTCTGCTGTTGCTGGTGTACCTGTTGAGGGTCGGGGTACTTGGTGAGCGACGGAAGCATCGAGTCCAGGTCATGGTGACCCAACAATGTCGCGTCCCCAGGGTCTATACACATGGTGTCTGTAAGGACTAGGATTTCTGTACCATTGAGACTTGAAGGGGCGGAGCCGGCCGAAGTGGAGGAGGAGCATGATGCAGCGGTCATATGCGGGCTCGAAGAGTTTGGCAGCATTGTTAAGGTTGTGGTTGTAGTTTGATGTTGTTGTTGTTGTTGTTGTTGCTGCTGCTGCTGTAACGTTGCAGAACGTGTTGAAGTGGCCATATTTCCAATAGTTTGAATGAGGATTGTAGTACTGTCGGGTTCTTCGCCGCCGGTCGGAAGCATCGTTGTTGTCGTTGTCGAAGAAGTCGTTGAAGAAGAGTCGCTCAAGTAGTAGTCACTTGACTCCTCTTGCAGTTTGATCCACTCACGCATTGGCACGTAGAGGGCGGGACTGAGGTTTGCAGAATATATTTTGACACCTGTAAATATTTTAAAAAATTCCTGGAATATTTTCATCAACAACGTGGACAGTGAAAGTAATTGATTGTGAACGTTTTTATTATTTCCACTCAATATATTTCCAAAGAGTTGGTCGTAGAAATATAGAGCAAATGTGAATAGACAAAGTGTTCTTCTTG
Source organism: Sphaeridia pumilis (assembly GCA_034698345.1). NCBI lineage: Eukaryota > Metazoa > Arthropoda > Collembola > Symphypleona > Sminthurididae > Sphaeridia > Sphaeridia pumilis. The sequence continues at coordinate 15,245 of JAQGBJ010000948.1, read as the reverse complement.
TTCTCGATTTCTTGTTTGGATATTGAAATATATGCTGTTTGTCGGAAAGTCTCTAAACAATTTCCGAGTGTGAGTCATGCCTGGAGCAAGTGAGTCGGTCATGGCGTAAACTAATGGTATACAAGCGAAATAAAGAAGAGAGCGGCTCCCTGGAGAAATACCTCGGGGTTATAGACTGGAGAATGCCAATTCTCTGACGAAATCAGTTGCTGTCATCCCTGCTCGCTTCTCCCACAAGCCAAAGGCACAAAGGCAAAAGCACAACAAGAAATGATCAATTGTACCAAAACGATATCCCTTTATACGTCTCGTTTATCTTTGTTGGACTAAAAAAATACTGCCGAATATATATAATACTTGCAAGTTATCTTCTTGCCGAAAACGCAACAAGTAAAAATGTGTGGGCTGCTGCCGTGATGGACGGAGCCGTCAGAAATAGTGACGTCGTCACAAGGCACGGCTATAGGACACCATAGACGCTGCTGATAGTTTTTGCAAAAATTGGTTCAATATTTTATCGTTTTTGAAACTACTTTTTGCAATTCAGAAACCGTCAACTTCTTGTCCAAGTTCAACTTTGAACTTTGAAAACTTTTGGTCGTGTTTGGCCGCCACAAAGGGCCTAAACGACTATCCTAAACATTCCTTAACGTGGAGTTGAGTACATACCTAACCTGAACTAACCTACAGAAGAAGTATAGAACCTGACGACAATTTGTTTTAAAAAACTATTGAAATATTTACCTAGAGACAAAAGAATTGGGAATAAGAGACCAGAGGACAAAAAAGAAAAACTTTTCTCCCCTTTTGTACTGAATACATTCCAAAAACAAAACAAAGGTAAGGGCGGTGAAACGAGGCCAAAAGGAAAATGTCGTCCCTACTGTAAAATAATTCGATTTCAACTTACACGGTTTCTTTTAAAGTAATATGTGTTTGCGTGGGCTCCATGTATCCAAAGTATATGACAAAAAGTATTAAAACTTTTTTCCCCAACTTTTTCCGCTATACAACTAACGGTTACAGTCTCTAAGCAAGCTTATGTACGCTTCAGGTTACAAGCCCTAACATGGCAAGTTTTTGGGCAAAATGTATCTGGATCTAAAGCTGCATCCAACAATTTCGGCCCAACCCCAACCTACCTGTTGACACCCGCTAAAATTCCTATGGATAAGGCTTGCTTTCTTGAGTATTTATTTCTCCCTGGACCAACTTTCTCTGGGTCGCTCGATACAGACTGTCGTACATTTTCGTCTCCTATTGTTTGTTGTTCTCAATTTTTGTAACGTGTATCTTTAGGAGCAAGTATACGTACATATACAACAGAAAACACATTTTGATACCATTGGTTATGGAGACTTTGATTCTGATGTGACACCTTTGACGCAAGCAAAACTGGTTCCCTTTGACAAGTATGGATTATGCATTCAATAAGATTCTTCAAGGCTTTTTGTCCATGGAGAAAGAGAAACGTAGCAGCGAGTGATTCACACAAGTTTTGGTTGCGGGAAATCCTGTCTTGGACAGCGGAAACTGGTCCAAAGAATACAGAAACTAGCGAGTGTTTTCAAAACACAAGTTTCTCAATTACACCTTTGCGTGTTCGAGTCTCTGGTTTCAGTGGTTTCTCTATTATTCTTCCGCCAGAAGTGTAAGAACAACGTGGTGGAAATGAAGATGTTTCTACTGAGAAACTCTGGCAGTTGCTACAATATCACTAGATTTGCTCTAGTTTGAGTCGCTTTAAATTAATCGAGTTTTTGGTAAAGGTTCTTCGTTCCTTGAATTTATTTCAAGTGTGTACTTTGGGTTGGCGAAATTGCAAAAAGATTTGCTTCACTCTCAAGTGTAATCCGGCAAGCTTAGCAAGTTGCACGAAAGTGCCAAAAAGTAAGTTTCGAAGCACAAGAAGAAGAAGATTTTGTAAAAGGTCTGTCTTTTTGCTCCCGTTTCTAGCGATCTAGCTAAAAGGCTAGACTTTTGCAAAAGTCCAGTACCAAATTAGTTAGTGTGACAGGAGCGGTGGCAGTTGCGTGATATTTGTGGAAAGAAAGTGTATAGAGAAACTGGGATATCGGGATAGAAATTTAGGAGCGGAAGGACACGGAAATTTAATCTTGACACTTGATAGGGCCGTACAAATTTTCCCAATCAAAGTCGTCTGTCGGCACGGAACGCAGAGAGAAAGATCAATTTACTTTGTTGACAATTTGGCAGAGACCTTTTGGTTCGTGGGAAATAGTTGGATGGGCGGTTGAAATTACTAATTTCAGGGAGGTTAATTGCAAGTATTGCATGCCTTACCTGTAATTAAAGGCCAAAGGTTGAGTTGACGGTGGATGAATAATGTCGCTTTCAAGCAAGTTGCAGAATTTTTATGTCCATGATTTGGCGCGGGAAAATCGAGATACTACAAATACCACAAAGAAGTACCGTTCAAGTGAGTACCTTGCAGCCGCCACAAGTTTGTCAAGTAGTTCAACTTGTTGCTCTTTTCAAGAGCTTTTGGCTTCCGATAGCAACCGGAGCAACTCTTGTTCACTTTGAATAGCAAGTTGTGAAAAGTGTTGAAAACGCTGGAAGCGTTGGGTTCGAAAATAGTGTATGTCTTTTCGTTTTTTCTTCTTCCGCTTAAACTTGTAATGGAGCACAAACAACGATTACGACAATCCAGCAGCTCCCACCGCAATGTTTACACATGGAAGATTCAACTTTCACTGAATTCAACTAAGCCACAGCTTGGGATGTAACAAGAGTCTCTGATCCAAGGAGAAAAGAAGACGACTTTCCCTCTCATCGCTCTCGTCCCTGTGTAAAGTATATATGCTCTCGGTGCTTTCTCTGTGTTCTAGAATAGACTTTAGTGAAGAAGCATTTTCTAGCTTCTAGAGCTTGATAAGAGACGGAATATCCGAAAATTATTCATATGCACAAGAAGGATGGATTGGACGGCTGGAGGAGGAGGATGCGGTGAATTTGTAAGTGATCAAATTCATGGTTAATTTATTTTTCATGGAGCGCGTGTGTACAGTAATTATGTTGGATAAGAGATGTAAGCTAATATTGAATACATTGTACAGGGGAAATATAAAATTGACTTGGAATTTTGGCATGTGGTGAATCTCAGGTAAAATTTTCTAGGGTTTCGATTGATATATACCTGTTAATTGCTTTCAATTAAAGTACACATTGAATTATCATTACAGCAGATGCTTGGAGTGTTGGACCAGATTTAAATGGCATAAGATTTTTTTAAAATTCATAATTTTTTTTGTCTCTGATTTCAGCTTCGAAATATTGCACCGAACTTCTACGAACCTCTGTGGCGCTTTTCTTGTTGATAGACGCTGCGTGTTTCGTAATAACGCTTGAAGCCTGGACGTAATGCAAGGCGTCTATAACTGTAGTTTTAGAACAGCAAAAGAGCGAGAGGCGAGTTGTATATTTGTGACCAATTTGGGAAGCAATTTATCCCTTGGCAGGATATATTTACGCACGATTGCGCCCCCTGACAGATAAGATCGAATGTCGTGTCGTTTCTTCAACTACTTAATTCCACGAGACAAGTGTATAAGAGCGCCATGTGTCGTTTGATCGTGGTGTACAACTGGGCTCCAGTACCCGCTAAAACCGAAAAGGCCAGCCAAAGTTTAGTGGTAAATACACGAGCTGTAGCATCTGGGCTGGTCATATTAATAACCGAAGACTCGGATTGTGGGCGAAGATCAACTCGCCGTGACTTTTGCAATTAGAGACACGTAAGTGCTACACAGTGTATTATGATATAATAACCGAGTTAAAGCTTGTTAAACACATGAAGGGAGGAATTATGACGGGTGAAATTGGATTCTGCAGCTTGATAATTAACGCTTGAGCCTTTGCTACGCAGAAAATGTATCGAGCTGAGCTGCGCTACTGCAAACTTATTTCCGGCTTTAGAATCAATATCCTTGGAATTCGATTCAAAAACTGTTCCAATCAGTTTGTATTTTTAGAATGAATAGATTTCATCAAGCGGTCGGCTGAATGCTGAGGGAAGTTTGATAAAAAAAATTCAAACAAATGCCCGATTCTTTTTCAACATTTTTTCCAAAGGAGAAACGTCTTCAAAAACGCATTTCTCAAGTCGATGAATAAGTAGCGGAAAAAGCTAACCCGACATGTCAAAAACCAAAATTTTAAGATACAAAAAACTTGGGATTAAAAGACTTTGCTTTTGGAATTTGCTTTGTTGGTGGTGGTGAAAGTTTTGGTCTCTGTGGGCGTCTATCTGACTATTTGAACAAGTTACTGTCGCCATATCAGCACCAAGTTTCTGGGCCACCTGCATTCAGCGTAGTAGCAGCAACACAGATTCATTGTTGATGACACTTGAACATGTGTGAAAGGTACAGAAATAGCAGCTACTGAACACGGTGCAATGGCAATAGCAGCAGTGACACATTTACACACTTTGGAAAAGTTGTCGCAGTTATGGCGGTATCCCGCGAAAGATCGCCCACTTTTTCCACAACAGCCGTCAGAAACAAAAATGATAAACGACTCTTATGGAAACAGACGTAGAGCGTTAGGTGTAAATGGAACCAGAGCTTGAATATAAGCTTGCAAAATGCAGGTTTTTGGATACAGGAAGGAAACTGAGGAAACCTCAACAACTATTTTTTGAACAACGTCTTTCTTGTATAACCATCATGAGCAAACACTTGTTACACTTTTGTTTCATTTCCTTCACAATGAAAATATTCCTTTTCCACTTTTTCTAGTTTTCTATTAGCTTTTGTTGGCTTCAGTTTTTGGGCAAAAATGGGACGAAAATGTTCCAGGTTCAGAGTCCCAAGTTTTGCAAAATTTGCTCTCATCAAGATGTGTGAATTGAAGCAACTGCTCCAGCGCTCCCTACACTTTGGATCCTGTACTAAAAATCCGCTCCGAACTTACAAGACCTTTCCTGAGTAATCACCAAGACGTCAACCACAAAACCGCGAAATAAACCAACAAGCTCAAAAAAATAGCAAAACCCTCACTGGAATCTAATACATAATCGGATAAAACCTCGCAAGGGAAATCGGAAAGGAAATTGAACCGAGTTATTTCAGTCGGTGAAAGAATATCAAAGTGTATATATATACTTGCTTGCATTCAACATTTTTACCTTTTATAATTTTTACATCTTTTTTAACTTCGTCACCTTCATTTTTCGCCTAAAGCATTTTTCACACGCTATTTTTTTCAGATACTGTCATCCTTGGTTTATGAATCATGCTCCTATTTCCGGAGCAAATCCCTGGACAAAAGTGCCAAAAGAAACTTTACCTTTACTGTAGTGTATTTGTCCTTTAAAAAATAGTTGACGATTCCGTAAATTTACTTCACCTAGGCACATTGTCGTCTTTTTCCCCCGAAATCTCGTTCCGCCCAATAATTTAAAAACCCTTCTTGAAGCCGCATACTCTAAATGCCTCAAATCCTAATTTCACTTTCCTGCATTTACCAACGGGCTCAAGGAACCTGATGAATACAAAAGGTGTCTTTTATCCCCTGAAAAAGAGGTGAGGATGATGATATTCATTCGTTTCCATCATCCACACAAGATATGAGAGCTCAAAATGGAAGCTCATTTCCACATACGCTTGTGTATGTGTGTTTACACAAAGCAAGACGAAAACGTGCAAATAATGGCTCCTGTCTCCACTGGATCATCATCGTCTTTATCACTTTTCATATACGCTTTCACTCATCATGATGATCGTCGTCGTCGTCATCATGATGATCCAAATCTGCCCTCAGGTGAAGCGCATCTGTGTCACTCATCTGCCGCCGCCTCCACCAACGTGAGATAAACGAGCCTCGCCATTTTGCCATTTACCCACTCACTTACTTCAAAGGGCAAAGTATTAGCTTTTCTCCAAAATTCTGGTATACATTTCCTTCGCAACTTTTGTTTCTTCTTCCCTCTGTCCATCTCAACGTTTCTTCCGGATCTCATCTACGGCCTCGTCTTGCAGCCAAAACCCCCAACAACGTCCACAGCCGACTAATTCTCGTCAGGGCATCCAGCACGACCCCTACACACTTTTTAATTAAGATAAGGACAAAAAATAATTAAATGAAAGATCCTTCTCGAGCAAATACTTGTAAGTACAATATAACAAACCTCCCACTACTCGCTCTTACTAACCATGTACTTCATCCCAGTCCATCCCAAGAACATGTCAGCAAACAACCAACTTGAACCAAGATGCCCCACCGCTTCTTCTTTTTTCTTCTAATAGGTTTCTTATGTAGATAGTTACGTGTTGTTGTTTTCGAGATGGATGGCGATTGCAGGACAGTTTTTGTTATAGCCTTCTTCTGTAGAATCCAGTTCCGTTAGCTGAATTGCAAGGCAAGTGGGAGAAGCACCAGAAGCGTCGTCAAGTACCATGGAAAATAGTGGATGACGACGACAAATCTTTTACAGCTAAAAGTTATTGCCACTTGTCTCTCTCTTGGAGCACATATAACCCCCATTTACAAGGACGCAAAGAACATCTGCCTTTCTCCCTCACCGTCATCATCATGGTTGGAGATCTCTTATATGGTCTGCTAACTGGAACAGCTAGCTCATCCCTCTTGCGAACAAGGCTACTACATATATAGTTTCTCTAGATTCTTCTAGCGTCCTGGATGATAGAAGAAGCAACAGTTTTCTGGACGAGGGAGATAAACGAGATAAATTAGTGTGCCAATGCAATTTGGGACGTCTATCAACAGCGCTATTTACTTTTGCTACTACAGTAGTCCAGCTCTAGGGCACTAGAAGAAGTCTAAACCGGAGCTAAAATAGAAAGAAGCACAGTTGGTAATGCTATACTACTGGCTGTTCTTGTAATTAACCACTTTTTTAACCCCATGACAAAATACAGTTGGAGTTCATCAGGTGCACAATGTTCTAGAGCTTGCGCAAGGTTTTTCACGGAAAAAAATGTTTAAAAAGTTATTTTGTGCCAAGGCAAAACCTATCCAGTTTCTACTAGATTCTTCTAGCTCTTGAAAAATATAAGCGTTTTTTTCTTCCATCCCCGAACATACAAAAAAACTGACAATAGCTTTTGAAAGGCGGGATTACCAGGATTAGGAGTACAGGACGTACTTGTCGTCATTGTCATCATTTCACGAAGCTCTTCTAGAAAGTTGAAAGCTAAAAAATCTAGAAGAGATCGAGAGGGCCATAAGAGCCATCACAAACAACGCACTACACAAGACACAATAATACTTGAAGACCAAAAGCCAATATGGTACTCGACTTCAGAGGTTTCTATTCCCATAATATCTGTAATGCAAAAGTTGTGTTTTTTGGACAAAGCAACAAGTGGGTTAGCAAACCGCCCCCGAAAACAGTCCCACCCGCTGCTTTCAAGTCTTGGAAGTTTCAAAAAAAAAAAATTTTTAGCCTTTGGTTTTGGGTTTGCACTAATTTTGCACCAAGTTTCAATTGTACCTCGGCACGTACCCAAAGGAAAGTAATATGAAAAATAGTTGCTGCTGAATCTCTTGATTTCCATCAGATTCGTACGTGATGTGTTGCGTAGCTTTATTCAAGTTGTGGCAGTTTTGGGACGGCCAAGTCTCTTTCAAAAATTATCCTGTATCCAAGTTATACACCTTTGAAAGTAACTTGGTTGTAGTCTTGTCGTGTGTACTTTGTGTGAACAAAAAAGAAGCTAAGCCCTAAGAACCCTTTAATCCTGTGGCTTGGAAAGTTGTAGACAGAGACTAACATACATCTTGTTCGTCTCGTGTGTCTTTCTCTTTTTCCATGTCCTTTACTTTCTCCACCTAATGTAAATGCTAATAAGACAAAAGCCAGAGCCATATACAGGAGCGAGGCAAAGAGAAAAGTTGTGTATTCATTACAACATGTAATTTACTACTAGCCGCAGAGAGACATGTGTAAACTGCTGCGTAGGAGAATATAAAAGTAGTACAAGGGAATGTGTACATTTAATGAACGTCTTTGAAATTAAGATACAATCTAATGGACTAATAGATACTTGGAAAGTTTTTCATTAGACGAGAGGCCTTCTTGTTGTGGGCGGAGGGGATAATGAGGGCACCAAAGTTAGTTATATTTTTTGCTAAAAATCCAGCAAGTTTCCAGGAGAGGAAATTCGCAAAAATTGCAATATTATTATTATGTTCTTCTTTTGTGTGTCATAAGATTACTTTCATTTTTGGGAGGGAGCTTTCTGGAAGCTGTTAGTATAAGAAGACTATTGTATCCAAGTTCTCCTTGTGGAGGAACATGACTGCATGTACTTACATGGTGCAAAGATGGATTTTATGTACGGAATATAATGTGGTGGCGACATCAACATGAGGTCCGTGTCATTCAAAATTTTAAGTAGCTCCCGCCGCCGTATCAATGGAGAACAGACGGCCGGTATCATATTTTTTGTATGCTTCCCGAGTACATTGTTGAGCGCATGTTATACTATGGGCTGTATCTTGAGGATGGGGCACTTTTTCTCGGTTTTGAACCAACAGTTCTTACCGTGTTACCATGTAGCCTTTTTCATATGAGTAGTGTATTAAAGTGATTGGGCATGGTATGTATATAGAGAATCATAAATCCTGCTCCTTTTCATTTATCCGCTTGGTTCAATGTTGGTGGTGGTGGATGGAGAAAGCATTTTTCTAAATTCTTTCCCCGTATATAAGCCTTGGAAAAAAGCATCCGGGAAAGCATATTTATGTTGTTGTGTTTGTAGAACACGTGTTATGTGTCGTAGTGTCGTTTCATATATGTAACAAAGGCCTTGGGTGGTAAATAAGTTTGGAGTCGAGTTGGGCTTGGCATGTGTCATTCTTTCTTGTAAAAATCAGAGTGTCGTCAAGCTTTGGAGTAATTCTTGGTGGTTTCATTTGAGATTGAACGACTTCAGAAGTGAGGCGCTTGTTCGGGCGGAGCTGCAAAAATTCTGAAGGATTTGTGCTGCCAGCCAAAACCTTTGGTATGTATGCAGGTCAATTTGATTCGGCGAAGCGAAAAATTGTGTTTAGCAAAAGCGTCAAGTTGAGTTATGTTTAGAATGAATGCATATAGAATTGGCTTGAACAAATAGGCCTTGAAATTTTACACTGGAGGTAATCAAGTGTGAAAACTGTTTGCAGTTTACCTATAAAGGCATGTGTAAACCAAAAACTGTAAAGACGCAAGCAGCGTTTGGCGTTTGGACGCTTTTGCAAAAGACTGCGACGCTGCCGGATTGGGCATGTGAAGCAACAAGGTCTTTCCATGACGTCAGAGCTTGAGAAAAGAGAAAGTGGGCGAGCGTGGGCGGATCATAGGGTTGCTTATATTAAATTCGGTCGACGCTGCGCTGTAAGCGTCGGAAGCTTGCATCTTGGACGTGTCTTCAAAGTGTCTTGAAAAATGTCATTTATATACATTGACATCAGAGGCTTTTTTGGGGTCTTGAAATTGGAGAGAGGTAATTTTTCCACCAGTCGCTAGTAGCTTTTCCTTTGAGACTTGATTATTTGCTGTTTAGAATTCAATAGCTGACGCTAAGAAGCTAGTGCTCGTCGAATAGGGAATTGGTGATAAGTGACAAGTTGAAGAGATGTAGCATATAGCGAAGATGTGTCATGTAATTTAATCAAGTAAAATTAGTCAAGACGTCGGAATCTAATTTCAGTCAATATAGGACACAGCGGGGGTGGGCGGAGTCCTTGTGTTGAATCCCTGAAAAAATGAAGGCAAACTTGAAGAATTAGAGCAATTGAAGTAATTGAAGTAGTAGTATGGTCTTCAAAGAAGGCTCCCGTTTAATCAAGATTTTTAAACAAGATTAGTTGGTTCTTGAACCGCTGGAATCATGCAGCAGGTCCACTAAAGTCTGTTAAAGGGACTTGAGATGTACCTACGACGTAGTTTCATTTCGAAAAGGTGATTTGTCACTGGAAGGCAATCTCGCCGCGCCCAATATGGGACATTCGATGATCAAAGTAAACCGATACATTAGTAGACGCGTCCATCCTGACCACAGAGCAAATCGGCATGGCGACGTCGTCCGATATCTTATTTCAGTTTCATGGGAATCCATGGAAATGTGAACCGGGCTCTGCCGAATGAACGAAATGGACTTGGATTGCCCGAGTATTTTTACGAGCTCCAAGAGAGTCTAACACCAGTGGTCAGAAGGTCCTGGTCACCGGTATATTATCCCTTAATTACACTCAACACACGTACATACCTGGCGTTAATAACAACGTTAACTACAAAGGACGTTGATGATAATGAAGAATATTGAGTTTCACAAGATCCGGAAGTCACTGTAGAAGGTTTCACGCTCCCGAAGACCGCTGAACCCAAAAGCCCAACGTTCTACTTTTCTTCTAGTAACTTCAAGGGGCGAAGCTGAGGCTAGAAAATAATTCTAGTAAATGTCTACGACCAACTTTTTCAAACCTTCGAGTGTATGACATGAACGAATAATGACGTTATTGCGAATTTCTTTCGCCTTATACTTAAAGGCATCCCTTGGGTGTGTCAAGTCTAGTGCTATAACGCTCTAACTAATAATATACGTTTTTCACTAGATCTTCTTTGGTAATAACATGCTCGTCAAGTACGAAATTTCCACACACACTTTTAAAAAAGCACTCTTGGAGACAAGTATATACGTTCAAATTTTATAGTCTGAGTCTGAATGACACACAACTACATGTTGTAAAATCCCGTATGTTCCATCGCCTAATTTATTCTAGAGGGACATGTCTTTTAAATCTCTCGACAGCTTCCTCCCCTTCTTACCCAGTAGAATCACTAATAGTAAACTAGCGACACTCTCAATTCAAGTACCACGACGACGAAGTACGAAGCTCGTCTAAAACCCTATGAAACCTTCCATCAACTCCGCACGTCAATTCAATTGAGTAGGCTATAACCATTAGAATTTTTGTGACGGGCTCTAAAAACTCTTCTTCATCCCCTCCCGTTCGAGGAGGTAAAGTAAAAAAGTAAATTTTCAAAGTCCTTCTCCTTCTGTTTCTTTGCCCTTTAAGGAATTGCCAAAAATAACAAAAATACATGTACGTTTCCCTAAGCCAGGCTAATAAGGCTAAACCTACGGTTGGATCACTATTTTTGAAAATTCGGCTAACCCAGCAGGATTTGGCGATCCCGCGGGAGATTCAGCAGATCCAAGGAGGGTAAGCCGCAAAAAGAAATACGATTCCGACAGTCTTTCTTTATCTTTCCCTTCTGAACGATCCGACCTGGATAAAGGGGCAGCTTATGGCTGGAATTACACGGGTGACCGTCGTACAAATATATGTATGCATGTAGTGTCGTCATAGCCTTGGCCTGGCTGCTGTTCATCATATGATTGTTTTCCCATAGTCCCTTATGAGGAATCCCGGGTTTTATTTCTCTATATAGGATTTCGCGGGCATTCTTTCATCACGTTTCTCTTCCCTGGTTGTGAGGGAAGCGAATGAGCGGCCTTCTAAAATGCCATGAGAGACGCAACTAAACTGGAACATGCACTGGAATACATATTCAACAAGTAAATAAAATGAGTAAGGCAAACAAGCAAATTAAATGGCTCCTCTTACATAAGGTTTCGCTATCTAGAGATACGGAATTTGAGTGAAAGTTTACGTTTACGTAAGCTGACAAAAAACTACTAACGAAATTGACAATCGGTATTCATCTCGAGGCCATTAGCAATGCGCATCGGATCTGACTGAAGAAGATTTTGTAATGCTGGAAGGCTGGATTACAATTGGGTTTGAATAGCGTATATATATATATATTTTTAGCAGATTGGACGTACGTAAATGTAGCCTGGAAAAATGGCACGGGGATGATCTGATCCGACCGGGCGGCGACGGCAGATGAAATGATCTTCCAGGGAACAATAACATAAAAAGCCAATACAATCTTCTCTTTGAGCTTCTGCCACCGACAAAGTCTTGCTAAAGCTCCTTGTTCTTGGTCTACCCACGTGCAATTGTGAAATAATCCGCCATGAGAAAAGCTATTCCCGGCTCGCTTTAGTATAAAGGCACTTAATCAAATTTCATGCATTTTTATAAATGGATGCCACCATCACCAGGAGCAACGGATTTGGGCTACAAGTTGCTGTTATGTTGTTGTTGATGTTGTAAGCTGGAATATCATGGGCTGAGGGTGCATATATATTTTCGGTTCTATTTATTATTCCGCAGTCTATTTTACTGCACGTTGTACATATATAAGAATCTGCTAAAACGGTAGTTAAGGCTGAACGAAAGTGTAGCAAAAGCTTATGGAGAATGTTAGGGCGATATGGGTTGGTGGTGAAAGCAACAAGTAATTTTAACAGTTTACTGCCGGAGCGTTGATGCTAATGGCGTATGTATGAATCCATAATGGCTCCGATTTAATATCCTCCAAAGTCGTTTCTGCAACATTTACGTAATGTGCGGTCTTACCGTTAAACTGTTAATGGATTGAATGGGAATTGCTGGAGGAGAAGTGAGCGAGGAAACTGGCTCAGACATGGAACATTCCTTGCTTTAGGATTTCGGACCGAATTCGCCAAAAATTGCTTCGAGGGCGCAGCCATGTGTCATAACTTCCAGTTTACTGGTTTGTTGCAAAACTATGCAGCTGAGGCTTGGTACAAATCTTTATTAACTGGAGCCAAAGGTCCACAGCGGATCACTGACTACATTCACAAGTTTGATTAGAAGGTTTCATCGTTTGCAGATGCAATTAAGTGGGTTTGAGTTCAGTTTTGAATTTAAATAACCTCAATCAGAGCCCCAGTTTAGCTGCATATGAACCCTACTTTTCTGGTAGTTCAAACCTGAAGCTTGTGGTAGAGAAAGTTGGTGCAAAAACTTGGCAAGTTCTTCCACAACTTTTAGCATAAGAAGCTCAGAAAATGAGAGCTCTAGAGTTCCACGGTTTCTTTTACATTTAAAATCCAAGAGTATTTAAGCACCTGTTGAAGTCGCAAAGTCAAAACTATATGCAGGAGAAGACGTCATGGTCTTGAGGTTGGTGAAAGCATTTTTAGATTTCCGGATTTCTTTTGTGACTAAAAAAAATTCTTTGGCTTTTGGAGAAGGCTCGAAGAAACTGCATTGAGCATGTGGTGTCCTGTGGTGTTTCTGTAATTAATATGACAGAGTCCCGCTGACTCCTTTTAACAGGTTGCGAATTCAGGAGAGTGGAGAGAGAAGAAGACTAAAAGAAAAGTGTATATATATATACATATACAAAAATATCTTTTAAGAAAAAGTTTTAAAAAGATGGGATAAGGCACAACGTTATCAGAGAGTCAGATGAGAAAATGATAAAGTTTTGTATTATTGTACTCATATCTTTGTAATATACATATGTACGTAGACTGTAGCAAAAGTAAGGCAAGTTTTGATCTGGTTTGTCTATAAAAATATTTGTGTCTTTGTGGGAAACGCAAATGCGGAAATGGGAAAGTAAAAAAAGTATGGAAAAAGTAGAAGAAGAATTTCATGCTGTTGTTGTTTTCGCAGAAAAAACTGCGGATAAGATGAAAAGACTAATTTCATTGCTAGGTTACTTTTAGTTTCTCCGCAGCTAATGGCGCTCGTACGTATGAATAAGGCGAATGAAACAAGGCTCAGCCACTACTGTCGAGTGAAAGCGTGCTCTGTCAGATGAGAAAGTTGTGGTAATCTCATCAACAAGAGCACTCGGTAAATGCATGGTGATGAGATGCCATTTGTAGAAATGTTGGGGAGATTTCTTACCTTTGGGTGCCATCGTAGTGGGATCTTGACGCCATTGTCGAGGAGCTGCTATGAGAAAGTTGGAAGCTAGATTTATATCCGGTATCACAGTATTGACAGACAAGGACCTGCAAGAGATTCTGAATCAGGTTAGGTACACATGTACAGTTTAAATGAACAAATAGCGGGAATCCGGTCGGACTTGATTACTCCCCAGGTAGGGTAGTGTCGTTGACAACTGTTGATATACTCAAGTGAAGGTGGAAGAAGAACCTGTAAAGGAAGGGTACGAATCTGGATAATGTATGTGCCGAGCGTGGGAGATTGTTTCTGAAGGACGGTCATTTCAATTATACGACGCTGAGCATAATTGGATTTAGTCGAGCGGATCAATGTGATTTTAATGGGTTTAAAGGCTGAAGGCGGCGACTAGCTGTGAGGAGAGGAAGAGAGGGTAATGAAAACAAATACTGCAAAGGTCCAAGACGATCATCCGAGTTCATGGTGAAATGTTGATGAGAACACTAAAAGAATAGAAATGGGGGATGTTGTTCGCATTTCAAGGGGTTTGTTCCAGAATGTTCACCTAACATCTTGGATACTGATCAAGTTATACAATACAGTGTTACTTCAAAAGAATTCAATCCTATCGATACTTGGTTATTACACAGAAACAACCCCTTACATTTTCAACAGTGCCTGGCGAATTCGTATCTAAACTGAGAGTTAACCTGAATGAAATAACCATGGTCAAAACGATCGAAGTTAGCTAAGTAGCATTAACATGTTTCACAATCTTATTCGTAGTTGTCTCTCAAGTTACAGTTACAGTGTAAATTACATTTCTCCTTGGAGGTTACTTCAAGGAAGTAAAATTACTACTTCGGCCATCTAGCGGTCGAGACAAAGATACACAAACATCTGAACCACAACAGGAAGAAATTGAAACTCGAGCTTGAAACTATCAATCTTTAGGAGTATAACCAGGATCGAAACTTGAGAAAACAGAACAGAATCGATAATTAAGAGTACATATATAGACTGTTCTTGACAGTCGACAGGTCATCAGAAGCCATTTAGTCGGTTTTTCAAAAGCTTATCAAAAGTACTTGATATTCAATCAGAGTGAGTAGAGGATCAGTCAATTGTTTCTTCCTCCATTTCGCTAGTGGAACTAATGATACTTCTCCAGCGGGGCGTAATTCAACAACTTCTCAATGAGATCGACGTGTCCAAGGAGCATCCGGCGACAACAGTAACGTTTCAACCCAAGGGCGTCCAAAGCGTCTCTGTGAATTCACAACATTGGTTTTAAATCATTTTTTACTATAATTCACTACGTATTGTACGATGCACGAATGGTGCAAACAACCACAACCAGCTGTAAACACTTTCTGTAGATCTTACCCTTCAGAATATTCGGCTTGAAGAAATCCAAGGTACGCATCCCACTTGTTTCCAATCACCTTGCCGCAGGTGAAGCACCGGACCGGAATGAT
>JAQGBJ010000947.1:0-28968 GCA_034698345.1 Sphaeridia pumilis | reverse complement strand
TGGTTAAAGTTTTCAACTAGCAATAATCGCACCTCGGTAAAACCTCATTGGTTACGATATTGCCACTGCGCAAAGTTGATGTTACACAGATCGGGCGAAAGAGCCAGAAGCTGGCTGGTGTTGTGTGCCAAACGGATACAATATTTGCAACATTGTTTCGCTTCTATCATAGCTGTTTGTAATAATGTTTTGCAATATTCTATAACTTCAGCATATTAGCTAGCGGGTGTATATTTTTTAAAGTTGAAAAAATGTAACTGGAAAGTATTATTCTGTAATGTTTATTTTAGATTGACGCACTCTTTCTATGGAAGGCTGAATTTCCTTGCCGACGCTCATGATTCATCCGTCACCCCGAAAACTTGTAATCTTTCATCTTTTTATGGAACCTTCTCCTTTACTTGGTAGAATCAGTGATCAATCGAGACTTAATACATATTTTATTCACCCCTTTGTCTCCAGAAGATCCAAACATGACCAGAACAAGCAGTGTCACAGCTTCATATTCTGATTTTTAGTTTCAATTAGCTGCACATTCATGACTATAACCACTTCTTCCATACAACTATACAACTTGCACAACATTGCTCAAAGGACTAGCACCATAAATTAAACCTATCTACATTCATTACTATGTCAAGAAGCTGCCACTTTTGTGGCGTCAGTCACTGCTTTAGTTTTAGCTTCAACATCTTTAGCTGTAGCAAATGCAATCGGTACAACTACTCTATCGGCAGGACGTGATGCTACGCTAACTTGCAGCTTGTCAAGTCTCCAACTTGAATTGGCTTCTTCAGCATTTCTAGACGCTTCAAAGTGCAGGGAACCCGATTGATTCTTCCCTTTGAACGGAATGCTGTACTTGGCTTCTGATTCAGTAGTGTAGTTTTCTTCCTCGTTTCCGAGATCCGGATTAAATAGCGTTATCGGCTCACCAACAAACTCCATCAGTGGCTTATGAGACTTGAAGTTGTGAAGCGAGAGACGGTAGGGTTCCATATTTCGGACTTTACGAAGCATCGACCATTGTAATAGGAGACCACTAAAAAAAGTTCACCGGAATCAGCTCCTGTCATTTTCAGTCAAATATATACATTTCAAGAATCAAGCTGAATTAACTTACGCTCCACAAACGGCTATGCCTCCACAAGCAGCCACCATGCCCAACTTTGATATCGGCATCGCCCATAGCTAGAAACAAACAAATATAACCTCGTTCAGCATTATTCGGAAGCATAACTGGAAGTCTCCATTTGATAGCCATTTTCGGGTCTTGCGGTCTTACCTTTCGCAAAGGCATGATATATTACAGGACTAAGACTTTTTCAATTTCTCAAAAACAGTAACCAAGATACATTCTCATAATTTATATGACAGAAAATTGCAATATTGTTTTCGATTTCAATTGTAAAAGCACGTTTTCACAGAGTTTTTCAAGATTTTATTTGTTGTCGTTTTCAAATTGTCGCCAATCCCGCTTTAAACTCGATGACAATTTCAATGGTTTTCTCAACGTTTTAAAGGCTACAAGCTATTTTCGCAAGGGTTGTTTTAGAATTTCTATCCTCAGGTGCCATTAAATGCAATATTATCAAATTTCAGAATTATTAGACTGTTGTTCATGACTGACACGTGCCACACGGCATACGAAGCAAAGTTCATGATTAGTATCATCGTGGACGTTCCCAATGAGTCGAACTTGTCATTGATAACAGCTGCCGACAGGTGTGTCTACGTGAGTGCTGATTTGGTATCAATGGGAATAAGAATCCCCGGAATCGCTCAAACTAATTAGCTTGAAGATGCTGACCTGAATTAGTTAACGTTCGCCCCCAAGTAAGTGCAAAGTTTCAGATGCTGTTTTACCGTTGCGAATCCAAAAAACCACTGCGGTTTTATCTTCTGATCTTTGTAAGATTCAACAAATGCCTACGTGAAAATGGCCACGATTCTATAATTATAACAATGTCAGCAAGAAAATCCCTTTTTTACCCAATGCCGAAAACAGTATGAAAAGCGATTTCTATCAGAAACAAAACAATATCACTCTATCTGCCACAAATGGTCGCAAGGTTTTGCTAGGAGAATATAAACCCAAAACGTTCTAGTCGAGTCATCAAACAGCAAACGTCTTCCATAAGCCAAGCATTCTAACTTCAAAAATTTCGCTTGCTAAAATGTGGTTCAAAACGGTAATCGTAGCCTTGTTCTGTATACAGACCGCCAGACTTGTCCAGCCCAGAGCTTACGATTCTGAAACTGCTGCCGACTCGTACTATTCTTTGAATTCAGCGTCCAAGGGAGTGGATCCTCAAACGGAAGAAGCGACCAGAGGCTACCCGAAGAGCTGCCAGTGGTGGGAAATTAGCTTCCACGATGAGCCGTCCGATTGCCACAAGTACTACCGTTGTCTTTGGGGCAATGTCGAAAATATGACGTGAGTTCAAGTTCCTATTCTTTTAAGTTATCTTGAACATAGCTCAACGTTTGTTACGACTTCAGGTGCTCATTCGGTCAAGGCTTCAGCAACACTTGGAAGGTCTGCGTGTTCGAAGCTGATGTCCCCAATTGCTCTGGTAAGCCTTAGACAAAAAGTAACCTTGATTCTTGGACACTGATTGAGACCTTAATTGAACTTCTGGCTTTGTATAGCTTTCAAGTGCGAGAAGGACGGATACTTTGCAGACCCTCAGAACTGCACGAGATACTACCGTTGTATCTTCCGCCGACCGTATCATTACAAGTGTGGCAATGGTTTGCGGTTTGATACAAATACCAGCAGGTGCTCCAATTCACCTGATGTTGTGTGCCCGACGAACGGTAAGTGCATAAGATTGGCATTCCAAATTCCAAACTAAAGTACTAAAAGTACCCACTTGGTTGGAAAATTGAGCTGGATGAATGTCAACGATGGAGCTATGTTGCATTGCAGAAACTGAAGTGACCACGACACCTGAGCCTTCAACCACAACCACATTGAGTACCAGCGAGTCCACAACTGAGTCGACGACTACTGAAGAATCGACGAGTACCACAGAGGCCAGTACCACGACAGAAGAAACGACGACAACTACTGAAGCTACCACTACCACTGAAGAGTCCACAACAACTACGGAAGTACCAACGACAACCACTGAGACTTCAACGACCACTGAAGAAGCCACTACAACTACGGAAGAACCAACGACAACTACCCAAGAGCCAACTACAACAACCACGGAAGAACCAACGACAACTACCCAAGAGCCAACTACCACAACCGAAGAACCCACGACAACTACCCCAGAGCCAACTACAACAACCGAAGAGCCAACTACCACAACTGAAGAACCAACTACAACAACCGAAGAGCCAACTACCACAACCGAAGACTCAACGACAACTACCCAAGAGCCGACTACCACAACAGAAGAACCGACTACAACAACCGAAGAACCAGTAACAACAACTGAAGCTGCCACTGATGCTCCGACCACTGAGGCTGTCACCGAAGTTTCAACGACTGAAGCTGCCACAGAAGCTCCAACCCCTGAAGCGGCCACAGAAGCTCCAACCACTGAAGCTGCGACCACAGAAGCTCCAACCACAGAACCTGCGACCACTGAAGCTGCTACCGAAGCTCCAACGACTGAGACTGCCACAGAACCTGCGACCACTGAAGCTCCCACGGAAGCTCCAACCACTGAAGCTCCCACTGAAGCTCCAACGATTGAAGCTGCCACAGAAGCTCCCACAGAAGCTCCCACCGAAGCTCCAACCACTGAAGCTGCTACCGAAGCTCCAACGACTGAAGCTGCCACAGAAGCTCCCACAGAAGCTCCAACCACTGAAGCTGCTACTGAAGCTCCAACGACTGAGGCTGCCACCGATGCTCCGACTGAAACGCCCACCGATGCTCCTACCACCGAGGCAGCTACCGAAGCACCAACCGAGGCTACAACAGCTTCTTTCAGAAATCAACATGAGAATGTTCACTTCAAAAATCCCCATCATCATGTAGTACCTAAGCGTGGGTTCTTTTTTTAAGGCTTTCCCTTACAGTTTCAAGAATTTTTCTGATTCAACACATCGCATGCATCCCAATTCCTAATTCTAGCTTTTAAGTTCATCTAGCTTCCACGTGTACGGAAATCTCTTGAGGAATGAATTGCGGATAATAAATAAATTTTATTTGACCCACAACAACAATGACTACTAGACGTGATGTTTCTAACATACATTTCAATGACCATCAAACTTTGTCAAAACTGCTAATGTCTTCTACAATCTCTGATTTTGTAGCATTCGCACTTCAACTGAGCTAGATCGGGAACGCTAACATAAAATTACCTCCGAAAGACCGAAAGACTATTCGCTCTAAGTGTATGTACGTGTAGGATAGCGTAAGTACGCGACAAATAAACAACCAACAATGATTTTGCGTCACATTATCACTCAACAGAATTAGAACAATGATTCTTTAACTCGTAAAGACATAAGCACGTCCGGAATTGTTTTGTTTATAAACTGCGCTTCGCAGACATGGATTATGATCACAATTACGCTCTGGTATCAGCTTTACGGCCCTTGATTACCACCGGACGATTTTTCAAGGTTCCCTTCTTCTTTTTTGATGTCTGAAAAAAGAACATTATTTAAAATCTGCCGCCAAAAGAGAAAGCTGACACGAACCCAAAAGTATTGTAATTGTACCTTCTTGGATAGACTAGGCTTGCTCTTAATAGTTCTAGAGCTCAATGGAATTCGAGGACGGTTAAATTCGGACGGCTTCTTCACTCGGTAAATCCGAACTAACCAATGTTCAGAGGTGTAAGCTTCCTCGAGGTAAGTCAAGTCGATATCTTTCTTGCCAATCACAGTATTACGAGTTCTGTCGTAGCCGGTGTATCCGCCAATCTGAAAAATACAAAAATAGAAGTTTACAATGTAACTATAAAATGATGGAGCCCAAAATCTGCAAACTCACCCTAACATCTCCGAATCTGTAGTACGACAGCTTATACATCAGCGAATTCAACATTGTTTCAGAAGCTTCCTCGTCAACTTTGTATTCACCCTTAGCGGTAAAGTAATCTGCTTCCTATGATACGAAAAACTGGTTAGCATCATTGAGACAGAGATTTTGTTCTGCAGAATGAATAACTTACTCGAATATCTTGAGGATGCTCTCCTTCTGCGATACGAACCATCCATAAGAACTTGTTGATATCATCTCCGGAATAGCCGATCAATCCACCAAAAATGACGAGAACATAATCAACATCGAGGCTTGTCATGATATCATACGCTTTAGGTTCTGTGCTGGACATCGCTTTTCCAACCTATAGATTAAAACAATCCAGTATAAACTACAAAGTGATTTGATTTGTAAAAATCAGCAAACAAAGTCCTAAGAACTCACAAGGGCAATGTGGCTGTTGTTCCAAGTATTGTTATCCACAAGCGTTGTTCGATTTCCCATTCCAGCAATCTGATAGCCATAATCCCACCAAGACATGATACGAGCATCATCAGGGGTGTTTTGCCACAGCCAGAAATATGCTTCACGGAAGTCGTCAAGAATTTGCCTGCATATTTTTGAGATCCCATTACAATTTACGTTCAACTCTCGATTAGAAAAAAAAGCTCACTATGCTTTGAATGCAATTACCTTCCGTTCTGATCGTAAGTAGCCAATACTACACTGGGACTGGAATAGGCATTCGATGTTACCCATGTGCAGTGCACGGCGAACAAAAGCAGAATGAAGAGAACGGCGATCAATACGATAATACGCAAGTTTCCACCAATAGAACTTTCTTCCTTTGATTGTTCATGAGGCATTTTTCGTACCTTTCCAGCCTGTAAATTTATAGCAAGTTCGAAACTGACTGATATACGGAATGCTCGATTCGAGAATCTAGTGAAATCATTACCTCGTCATACAAATTATCATTTCGTCCTGACTGATCTTTGTCTGGGTTTTCGTCATCCTTGAGGTAAAGCTCAAACAGGGACGAGAAAGCGATTGCACTGAGAACGCAGACACATGGGGTGAGTGTCAGAATCAAACGCACCATCACACCAGCGAAATAGGCAGCAAACAAAGCATAAAGGACGACTGCAAGAAAACAAATGTTATAGCCCAAGAGTTCCATATGATGATTTTCTTAAATTCGTCACACTTACTGAAAACTCGCTCATCGTTGACCTTCTTGATGCAGTACCAAACACCAACGGGGAAAGTAACCACCAAAATATGGAGATCGAAGAACAAGGAGAACCAAGTGGTCGGCTGATGTTCAGAGACGGAAGCGATGATAGGAATGTGAATCTTGGCATATCCAGTATCCCAAAGAGAATAGAAACGTCCGCTCCATGGAGCAATGACTCCAGCATAAGTAAGTCCAACAACAGTCAGGAATACAGCGCCAGCAGCAAATGCACTAGCAACAATGAAGAAGTTTCTGAATTCGGTCTTGGTCAAGAACCGCTGCAAGTACTTCAAGAAAGCGACCGCATGGAGCAATGCAAAAACACCTGTAAAAACAATCCACAAATTCAATTTCTGATGATTGCATTATGATTATGCGAATACAACAATTTTCCGTACCTGCAGAAGCCATGTGTTCACTAGTGCTCACAGGCAGGAATCCAACGAAAGGAATCTGCATGCTAAGAATCAAGCCCAAAATGAAGAAGGTTGTATACGCAGTGTAGATTCTGTGTGAGAATCTACCCATCAACAACAGTACAAACACATGAAGTGGGATCAAGTTGATGATAAAGACGTATCCTCCCCATGCAGAAACCTACGACAAAATTTCAAAAATCAATCACATTTTCCACAAACCACCCCTCAAGCCATTTCCATTCAGTCAATATCATATGCTCACCATGTAGAAGTAAGATAACGCAGTAGCAGAAGCCCAGAACATAGATCCCGATTTCACTGCTCGCACCCAGAAGTAGTATGTCAGCTGAAGTGCAAAAATTGCAATTCCTTCGTTATCATACGACCCAGCCACAGATCTGCTGATGTACCCGGGCACAATCGCAATGAACCCAGCAGCAAACAAACCAGCTCCAGCAGACCATAGTTCCTTGGTCAAAAAATACGTCGCAATGGCAGTCAGTCCACTGAAACCACATTTCCCATAATTAATCACTTGAACATCCCTACATACATCGCCAAAACTTTTACAAAACAAACAGTTATTCATACCTGAAGACTGGTGCTAAGAAAACGCAAATATCTCTAATATGCACTGGAATGTTGAGCAATGACAAGATATAGTGGATGGACCCAGACGTGATCATAAGTCCAGGGTACACCGTTCCACCGACAATACGACCGAGCGGGTACCAAGCTCTGTCATCGAACCAGTTCAAAAACTTGTACCAGTCATGCTCTACCATGTAAGCTGTCGCTCTGTAGTTGAACCTGAGGCAATCAAAATTACACATTCAGCATTATCCATCAATTTGCTTCAAGTCACGCAATTTCAAGCCTCAACTCACCATGGATCGAACTCATGAATGATACTCTCGAACCGTATCACGGAAAACAACCGTGACAAGAACCCCGTCAGCCATGCAATCAACAGTACCGCAAACGTGATTAAACTCAAAGATCCCAAAGTCTTGGTACTTCCGTCACCTCCAGTCTTCTTCTCCAACTTGGTTTTCCCTGCAGGGCTCGCCATTCTAGCCGCTTGTCAATTGAATCCAACTAGTCTAGTTGATCAGCACCTTGCCGGCTTCCAACTAATTTGAACTTCCACGACGCCTTGCTTTGTTGTAATCTGATAATCTTCTTATCACTAATCAAACATTTCCTTGTCCAATAGAAGATGCCGGTTCCAACGCCCGTAGTTTTCAAACTGTCGAAAGTCACTCCTTCTTTCAACTTGACTCGTCAAACCTGAAAATTTCAAAAAAAATTAGTTCGATTCAGATCAGAAAACCAAAACACAGCCCCCACCGGCATGTCAAGGCGTTGATTGACTGACAGTCACCAAATTACAAAAATACTTCAAAACTTTTCAAAGCTCACCTTTTCCTTTAAAGCTATTTCAAGCAACCAAGCAAAATTAAAGCTTCCACCGAATCGAAATTTCAATCAAAACCGAACCTTATGCTGTCCAAGTTCCAGTTTTTATGAACACTTTAATATTATTCCGGCGTTTTTGCATGCAAAGCAACGAGCTGTCGGCCAAATTGTCGATCCCCGGTGTCCCATTCCATTCAATACACACGCTGAAATCTATCGCATCAAATGTGTATGAACATCCACGTAATCACTAATGCGAACCTCGCACTTTTTAGTCTCGCTCAATGCTGAAGCATCATACTGAAAACTTGACGGACGCACTCTTCGCTATGTACATTGCATTTGTTTTCATTAGGCATTTGCGAATATTCGCCAATTGCTTCTGAAACATGTGGTGGCACAAACCTGTATCCAGTTTCCAGATATCTCTTTAAAATGCATAATAAACTTATGGTCTTCTTGCATGTCTGTATTTTCTGCTTAATTCCACATCATCCCTGGCTGATTCCCTATTATACGTAAAACGACTTCAAACGATCCAGCAGCAGCCTCAAACCTCTGCAACAGTTTATGACGCTATAAACGTTTTATTTAGCGAAATGCCGGTAAAGTGTTAACGGTTGTACACTTTGTTTACTGGCGCTGACAGTTGTTGGTTGTCCAAGCCGAACTTCCGTATCGCGTGCTCCAGGTCCATTACCCTACTTAAATGTAGCCATAATTTCGAAACTGCTCTGGACAATTTCCTTGCATTTCACAGTCAAGAAGCCCAAATGACCTTGCACTACAAAAATTATTTTAGCTGCTACAATATCCAATTTAAGCTACGCCTTGATGACCTTTGCAAAAAATACCAAAATGCAAGGCGACTCCAAGGTCCGTGGAAGTTTGGAAATGTCACATCGCTGGATGCAATCCCCGTTTCGGTGACTGCATGTTCACGTGAGACATGTGAGACCTGAATTTCCCGCTAATGAGAAGAGAAAAAGTATCTACAAGGAGCAAGTTTTGTTGATAAAATGGCATTTTTGTATCATAGATACTTGAGAAAGTCCAGCGAGTTCTGTCTGAGAGCAGTATTTACACACATTATATACACCTGAAAACATTTATCGATAAAGCATATCGTTACCTTTATCATTGCAAAATCGTTGCTCTCCTGCTTCGAATACTCCAGACAACAACCGCTACTTTCTTCCATAAGCAATAACAGTAAACACTTTCATGGACGTTCACTTTCTCCATGGTTCCGTCGCCCAAAATCTGCTTTCCTTTTGCTTCATACCTTCAACTTCAGTCTTGTTTGAGTGTACTATATCCAGCCTGGACTTTTCTATTTTTGGAGATCAGGTAAGCCATTATAGCAAACAATTCTAGATTCTAATGGACTCTTCTAAAAATGTCGGCGGATCGATCCAGTATAATGTGGCCATTAGCTTTGTTGTTGCAAAAATCTGCTACTGACTTGACAGATAGTTAGCAAGCAGCATGTGTGCGCAAAACAAAAGTTGCATTGCTTTTTTGTTGGCTGAAACTGATTGCGGCAGTAGCCGAAATGGTTCTAGCCTTTGCCAAAATACTATTGCCCGGTTTGTTTTATTTCGTGTCGGATATGCACATAGCGTATCATAGGAAAACACTACAAAGTAACACATTTCCCATGGTATTCACTGAAGTTCTCACCGTTGCTGTATTATATATTTTTCGGTGAGAGCCAGAGCAGCTGCAGCATTTTCCGGGCAACACAGATTTCTCTTGCTGCTAGTATTACCATTTACTGTTCTGTTTCGTTACATTCACGTTACATTGCATTGCGACCGTGTATCCGGGTATCTGTAATCAAAACAGAGGCAGTCACCAAATAGCTCTCGTCCAGTTACAATATTCGTGCAGCAATTTTCCATTTTCCTTTAGCGAATCAAGAGTGTGTTGAAGAAACAGGGCTGAACCTAACTTTGAAAATTTAGGATCGATTCAGAATTTCAAATCTGTGATATTAGAAGAGCTTAAATCATAAAGTTGTTGAGGTTTACAAGAACAATATAGCAAATCATGGAGGTTCCGAAGAATTACAGGTAAGGGCTTTGGAAGGGTCGATCATAATAATGTTTCAGGTGTATATATCCGATCTGATCTTACCTGGATTTGACACAAATGTTGCCCTAAATTTCCTGGAGCTTCTTCATCTTCACGGAGAATCTCCAGTTGTGATCAAGTATCCCAGCAGCAACCAAGGGTATCTCCCTTGCTCTGCCCTTCTTTTTTGAAGATACCAGCTGAATGACGAGTAGAGTAAATTTTTGTAGTAACCTTGGCCTTGTCATGAGGTATAAGTTTCTGGCCTGGATCAAGGTTGTTCATTTCATTTCAGTCACAAGTTGTGACTAGGCGACAGGCATTCATTCAGTCTGTAGTTACGGAACGTGAATATCTTGGATCAAAGTCAACATGAAAATTAAGGCTTATGAAAGTAGTCGAGCTCTATTTTTGTTCTTATCAACTTATCATTGATTTAAGACGTGTTCAAATGTGTTGCTGTTGAACTACTAGATTGGCAGCTCGAACTGTAGTGAACCTTTTTGTAGGGGCAGTTGAAACTGTTAGAAAAAAGTGATACCAGTTTTGAACCAAGTTGAATTCTGACTTCAACTTTGAAGGCAAACAAGGGAATGTCTTGCTAATTGCACAAGTCGTGCTGTGGGAAAAACTTGAACAAGAACACGAGCTTGATATAATGACTGTCATTAGAAGAGCTGCGCTATCTTCAGTATAGCGAATTCACAGTATTCCTGCTGCTAGCTTCATTCAGTTCAGATCCAAAGTGTGGCTTCAGAATTTAGAAAAATTCCAAGATATCTACAAGTCTGAGGCAGTTGAAAAACTTTCAAAATGGTATATCTTATTTGTGTTCACCAGGAATGGAGAGTGATCCACTTGTGACGAGTGAAACATCGAGAATGATCAACTACACTTCGGAGGATGGCTCGTCCATCCTCGATAATCACCATGGAATCGTCGACGGCGGTGACGAAACCAGTCTCAGCCCTCATAACAACGATCAAGAGAAAGCTGACAACAGAGCCAACGATTACATCCTTATCGAACGCTTTCACGAAGATGCGCTTCTGCAGGTTGGTGGTACTCAACTTCGTTTGTGGGCTTGAGGCTGGATCCAAGAAAAGTCATTCGATGTTGAAAATGACATGATATTTTTGTTCCAGGTCGGCTATGGCAAAACTCAACTGGTATTGTTCGTCGTACTGGGTTTGGTACTATCAGCAGACTTGGCCCACGTTCTGGCCCTGATCATGTCGGCCAAGAGCGCCCAATATGAGTTTTGCGTGGACGAAACGCAAAAAAGTTGGCTAGGTGGGCCCTTTGAGGATTCTCTTTTATCGTAACTCAAACCCATCGATCATCAATTTACTCAATGGTTTTGTTTTTGCAGTGAGCGCGAATCTGCTTGGAATGGGAATTGGTTCGATCTTGTGGGGATTTCGTAAGTTGTTATTTGTTTTTGAGCTGTTTTCTAGAGAATTTGAACAGCTATGATTTATAATCAAGTTTCTTGCAGTTGGCGACAGGGTAGGCCGTCGAAGGGCCTTGATTTACGCTTTGGGCGTAGGGTCAATCTTCAGCGGCGCCAGCGTTATTATGCCGACTGAAGGCACCTTCATCACAGCAATATTGTTCAGCGGAGTTGGGTAAGTTTTGAACTCAAGTTGGCTATATTGCCCGTATGAGTCGTTTTGAAAAGACGACCAGTCCTGTGTACCATATCTGCAACCAGTATGGTATTATGAAATGTCAGGACTGGTGGGTCTAAAGTGATCTGCAGACACGGCGTGATGCCCGTTGAGCAGGAGTGAGAAAACAGGTGTGCGTGATACCCGAATAAATGGTCAGGTGAAGTATCTGTTCAACAGGAGACTATTTATGCCTGTTTACTAGACTGTGGAATACCTGCTTGTCTGATCCCTATGTTTAAGAACTAACCTATCAGATAAACAAAGTTGAGGCTTCAAGATTCAAATTTAATGTTATTTAACTTGATATTAACAATGTATCAAACTGTACATATTGAAGATCGAAGTACATGAATCTTCTATCTTGAGTCACAACTTGATACTTCTTTAGAGCTTGATCTTGACGGCCGTGTACTGTTACTGTTGTTGTCATTTCAAATTCTGATAGTGGTTCGATGGAGTTAGAATTTTCGTCTTTTCTGAAACACAAAAACAACAACAAAAATTAGTTTATCCTGATCAAATATACCTGTCCATTCTTTTCTGAAAGTAAATCTAGTCAGTTATGCGAGGGAAAACTATTTCAGAATTTGTAGCTAAATATAACTTACTTCTATTCTATTCCTGGATAGCTGATCCATCGCCCAGGGACAAAATGTTGATGATTACATGCGTTTCTGAAAAAATTAACACAAGCAAATTAGTTTTCAAGCATTAAACAAGTTTTAAGATCAGTAGAATAGTTTAAAATAACCAATGTTTACACTCACCGCTGTCACAGAAGCTTATGCACTGTTGGAAGATTGAGAAAATCAACAACTGTCGGTTGCCGTCTTCTGTGACGCCAAGTCTCAGAAGCGCGAAATTCCGAATTTGCTTGATACCCGCAGTGCAGGAGTGTCACAGGGCTTACCCTGTTAGGCAGGCAACAGTTTTGACCGTCTAAACTTGTCTTACAAAGCTCTGCGAAATATTCCTGTTGCCCACCTACATGCAGGGCTCTTTGGCAGGCTTGAGCCGCAGCTGTTTTCATGAATAACAGATCTGATTCACTTGGCCTGTGTCAAACGGGGGTTAGACGGCACCTGATTCACGGGTAAACGCAGACGTTCTCACTCCTGTTTTACTCATACGGGCGCTTGAAAAAAGTTTATAAAAAAGAACAAGACCAAGACAACGTGTAGTCGTAATAGATTATGGCTTTCAAGCTCCAGTATGTTAAGCAAGGACAGAAACACACTGCATGGAGGCATTAGAGCAGAAAAAGCTGTTTGAAACTTGACATACTGTAAAATGAAAAATATCGACGGAAAATAACTTTTTATCTCCAGCTTATAAAATTCAAGATACACCGGAAGCATCAAGAGAAAAAAACAGCAACTGCTGCAACAACACAATATTTCCGAGAAAAAAGTATAATGTTTTCAAGGAACATTTTTTGCCAAACTTACGCCAACTTATACGTATATATTTTGCTTCTGCTGGAGAAGAAGCTTATTATTATTATGTTTGCCATTTCCTGAGGACGGCGCGCTTTTGAAGTTGATTCAAAAACTCCCGCCGCCAGACTTCACTCCCATTTACGTGTTACGTTTCCGGCTACAAAAGATGAAACGACACACAAGTACACCGTCTAGAAAGTAGAATTTTGGCGCCGGATTTCAAATATAGATTACGTAAGATAGTTGCCAAATTTTCTCATATTTCTCCCCTTCTTGACGTGTACGAAACAAGTATTTCGCCCAGCTGGGTTTCGCTAATTCCGCCGAGGTTTCAAATTATGATGTAGAAAAAGACATGTATTTATTTGGTAGCTTTCTCTTTTTGCCAGCTCGTTCTGTCCGTATGTTAACATGTACATGAAAGATACAAGTCTCACAGTTGACGTGTATTTGAAGCGAGTTGGGCCGAATTATATATGAAATCTCAGAAGAAGACAAGGTGATTTACAGAAGGCTGAAATATGTATCAAGAAGCCCGCGTAGATTCAAATTTCCATTTGAACTTGGCGCCACTGTGGTATATACTGCTGGTTTCATGTGTACTTATAGGCTGACCCGCTGACAGCGTCCGGAAGGAAAAGTAATGGCAAGTTGGGTGCATAAGGCGGGAAAACCAAAAAATATGGGTTTGCTTCAGCTCCTCCAAGATATGTTCCAATGTAACTTTTTAAATTTCGCGCCAAAATAAAAAACGACAAGGAAAAGCGACGAGTTGGAAAATGATGAGGGTGGGACATGGCATTTTCCAGTTCATTTCTTTTTCCCGAATTTCAACTTCCCGCCTTCCGTTGATTTTTCTTGGGTTATATTTTTTCAGGTTTTGGGTGAATCAGAATTTTCGCAAAAGATTTTTTATCGGTGTGAACAATGGAACAAATCAAAATTCAACCTAATTCAAACCTTGCGAATTTGTTCGAGTGGAAGGCAAGGAGGACTCGACAATTCAAAAAAATAAGGGCGCCATTTGCAAAAGTCAGCGGAAATCAGGGCTGGAAAGGCTAAATAAAGGCTGTACCTTTTCCAAAGAATTCTTCGCCGCGGTCAATCTTTTCTTTCTCTTATCCCGAAAATATATTTGAAACAAAAATAGCAACGGCGGCAACTCAAATATCAAATTCCATGCATGGCTTGGATCAAAGGAAAAATTTGCCATAGGAAATTCGGTTCCGGCAAAAAGGTTTTTTCACCATCGAAAATATTATGGAGCGGCGCATCGATGGTTCAAGTGAACAAGCAGCCTGAGCCTCCTTGGAAAATCAAAGTTCAAGACACGTTTTCCATCGAAGGGCATGAAAAACGAAGCAAATAAGCGATCGAACGCGAAAGGCTTTAGATATCATGTACAGGTCGAAATCTTGGAGATTTCAAAGAGTGGATCAACCGAATTTCACGGAGCAGCGCATTTTACCGCCAAGATTATTTTTCGCGCGGGAAAATTCAAACTCTTGACACAGTAAATCTAGCCAGAGTCCAGACATAACGTTACCAACCTTCGGATCGATGTCGATTCTCCCGGGACGTTTTCCCGCGAAATTGAGATAAACAAGCGGGAGAGTTGGTAGCTGACCAATTCTGTTGCGTACTTGCTAATTTATAACAAACATGTCCGAGTTACTCCGTCGAAGAGTCGCTCGCATCGATGAAACTCGCAGTTACCTGTAACGAAACTGATTCCGATTCCAGCTGGTAAAACAACGTGTATGCATGCATGCAACGGAAGGGAACAAGAGTTAATGAAATATTGGAAGGAAAACAACAAGGAGAATTGCCATTATTCAGCCAGAATGCTACAGCATTGACGGAAGAGGAAAGACTTGCTTTCATTAAACATTTAGAGGACCCAGTCAAGGTAGCAGATAAATTACATCAATTACCTTGTCGCAATGAGTGAGCGCAACTTGGATAAATGTGGTGCTTACTTAGTGGAGTGGCGCTTATTGATTGCCTCGAGTAAGCGCCGCAAGAGGGCGCGCGCTTTAGTTTGCGCCCTCTGGCGGTACGAGCCCCCTCGCGCGCGCCGTTGAGAGCGGGAATTTCAAACACTTGAACGTTTACAACGACGCCTTAAGTCATTTCCTTTGAGGACGGCAATAAATAATACAAAATCACAATCAAATCGTCGAGTTGAAAGGGAAAACAAGTTGAGCGGAAGTAAGAGGATTTTGCGTGACAATGACAATCAATGCGTTTATGGCCATGATGATTTCGAAGAGTATCGAATTACAGATTCTTCTATTCGATATAGCGTTTCAATATATTTCATGTGGAAAATCTGAAGTTCTTTTTGCTGGGGAAGAAGAGGCTTGAAAATATAAATTTCTTCTAAAGGCTCTTATTTTGATTAACTATAATCGTTGACAAGATCAAAGAAATTACTTTTTGAACGAGGAGAACGGTTTGTTTGTATTTGCAAAGCTTTTGCGACATTGAATATTTAAAAGCCTCATGAAGGTGGTGTAAATGAAGAGAAAGCAGGAAATGAAATGAGCGGGAATTTTGAAATTCAAAGGGGTTCGATTAAGTGGCTCTTTTGTGACGAGAGATTAGAGAAACGGCAAAAGTCGCTGGATCGATTTACACAAAGCTTTGGTAGAAAAGCACGTTATATGACTGGAGCCTTATTGTTTGTAAACAAGAAGATGAATAATAATATGTGGGCGTGGCTTGAGGAGAAAACCGAGAAGTGGAGGGAGGAGGTTGGAGCCAATTTTTGAGGCGCGAATTTTAAATTGTGTTTTGGCTTTTCAAAATATGTTTTTACCAATTCCATTACGTTTTTACTATATAACACAGGTCGGATTCAACCATTCAGCAAAAAAATATTGCAACCTATGAATACAAAATCAAGGTTCCTTCTCGATAGTGTTTTCATTCGAAACTTTTGATTTTTGAAGCATTAATTCTGCTGATACAGCCAAAAAAATACTTGAAACTTTTGCAAAACCATTTCCACTTGATAAAAGGTTCTAAATTTAGTCCCAGCAACTTTACTGTTATCAGGCAAACTTTACATTGCAGGATTACACTTTCCTCAACATCGACTCCATGTTTTTCTATTGCGTGGATTTGTATATCGGAGTGGCAGCAGCAGCGCCTTCAGAACTTGATTCCCTGGAAATACGTACATTTTGATAAGGGGAAAAGGTGAAAGTTATTGCACGTTTCCGTATGTATTGGCATTGAACAATCCAACTTTCACTCGCCTTCTCCACGTGTTTGTTATGAGCAGATAACGGCATTTCATGGCATTTCAACACTTGTGTCTTGAGACAGACTTGCCTTGCCCAGGAACCAAAAGCTCGACAACGACTGACACGCATCAATTTAATGGATCACGTTTCTTGTTCACGGAGCCTTTGCTTTCTCCTTTCGTTTTCTCACTTTATAGCCAATATGCCAATAATCAAATTCCCGCGCGCTTTGCGCTCTCCAACAAGGAACCACGCCCAGCTCAAGACACACAAGAAAGATGCACGTTTACGTGATTTGTTCCCAAGTGGTAAACAAATGGGCTGGACGTCAGGAAAGATGAAAAGTTCGCTTCGATGGTTCAAAGATGATGCGATTTTTCAGTTCAATTGCCACTTGTTATGGATAAGAGCCAGAAAAGTGAAAGTCAGCAAAAGCCCGCCAAGTGAGCAGAGAGTTTGAACTTGGCGGGGAAGCGCGCGCTCCGCGCGCGCTACCCTCTGCAGGTCAAACTCTTGCCGGGAGATGGCGCTTTTCCCGTGATCTTTTTTAGGTTTATTTCGAAACGTTGCCTGGAGACATGAAATAATTTGACTTGGGCCGAAATGAAATTACAAGGGAGAAGAAGCGGAAAACTTGTCGTCGAGGTAATCATTTCAAGTTCCAAGTCAGCAGTTTTTTATTGTCAATATTTCCATCTATGACAGTTGGGCGGACGTGATGAGGAGCGTAGAGAAGAGAAAAATCTACGTGACGACAGATAGAAAACTGCCTCGAGGAAAAACGTGTAGTGTCCAGCGAAAAGTCCAAGCGAATGTAATTTGGAGCCTTAATCCATCATCGGACGGATTTGGGAATCGACATGGCGTCGGACAGGACGCTTGGCTGCCTGAGGTATGAATTTCCGAGCGAGAAAAGAGATTTTTTGAATGGCTTGCAGACGGGGAGGCTTTACAGCGATTTATATTCGGCGCAATCAAAATCCAGTGGACCTTGTAACCCTAATGTTTTGTACAAATAAATCAAGGCGGTTCAATTCAGTGCTGCAATAATAGAAGACGATGATGGAATCGGGAATCCAAGACCTGTTGCCTATACGCGAGCGGAGAGCGGAGCTCTCCGCTACAAAGGCAGCTTTTGAATTTGGCGCGCGGTTCAAAGTTGCCGCTGCTGCTGCTACCGCAGCAGCAGCGCTTGAAAAAAAACCATTAGGCTTACCGACTATTGTAGAAAGAATGATGAGTCCGAGAAGGATCGAGACGACAATTTCGTACAATCCCGATGTCCAGCCGGGAAAGAAGGAAAAAGTGTCATTACCGCTGCCGCCGCCGCTCCCGAGAACTTCGTCAGTTTGGTTCCACAAATTCAAAGAATTGTTCAAGCCGTCTTCAAAGTCGTTGTGGGCCGAAGTGTAGTCGGATGAGTCGAGCCAGACGGGATTGTGGTGCGGATCCATTATTTTTTCAATAGTGGATTTTTTGGAGGAATTTTTCAACGGAAATCCATTTGGATTAGAGAGTTTTAGAAATATCAGGTTCGGCCGCAGCGCGGCGCTGATGCTGAAGGTTCAGAGTCTTGAGGCAGATGACTTGCACTGTGTGATCTCGCAGTCACGAACAAGTTTTATGAGTCACTCGAGAGAAAACTGACGGACACTAGGTGGCGCTTCAGGCGAGAAGAAGGACCGTATTTAAAAGGCCTTTGTTTACGCCTCAAGCTACGTCCCAGTAAATTGGCTTGATACATGTTCAGAATGCTTCATGATGGATAATCAAGTTGAATTTGGAAGAGACAAAAGCGAAAGGGCGGAGTTAGGGACAACTTGTAGCTTCGGTGATATTATGGAGCTGAGATGGAAGAAATGTTCAATGTTGTGAGACCAATGGAGGCGCCGACTTGAGGATGCTCATTTTCAAGTTGCTTCACGGAAAATTAATTAGCAGGCGGAAATGCTAATGAGATCTCAAGGGAGTCGAACGGTTGCTAATATTCGAGAACTTTTAGTATTTACTCTCAGTCAGTTACAATGACAAAGGTTTTTGGGAGTTGCAAAGTTTCACCGCCAGGGAGCGCCAAGGTTTCAACAGGTAGGTTTATTGTTGGAATCTTCGAGAATCTTCGGGGTTGGGTTGAGGTTGGCACTTGAAGGCAGCCCAAGGATATCTGGTGTGATTTTTTCAATCTTTTTGCTTACGTGCTAGTCCCGTATGCTCACACGATGAGCCATCGATTGTGCCGGAAATAGTCATGAATCCGACTCACCCACGTCAAACCGATGGTGAAAGCATGGATTGACCAGCGTATATATTTCCGACAGCACCTTTCAATATAAATTCCAGTCTAAAAACATGTACTGTCACTTCCGAAGTCACTAATTCACATCGGAGCCACACCTGCCACGGGATTTCCAACGTAAATATTCATTCCGGTTATTTCCGGTCCCAAGAACAAGAAGTGTTGTTTATATTCCGTTTTCAATGATGAATTTATGGAGGGTAGGGTCAGTTAGAAGCGTCGTCCAGAAATAGATGTGACCTTTCGAGCGCGAAAAGCGCGCGAATTTTTAAAAATTCCCAAGGGGTGTGATGAGTATTCCACAACCTACAAGCACCAAACGTTGAATAGAGCCACCAAAAATACACCCGCTTTCTCGAAAAGCCCGACGAGAACTGACGTGGGAATTCGGGCTTTCTGTTCATTTATACACAATCTTTTGTACGTGCAAAACGCTCCGAGCTGGCGCTTATATACTGAAACTGAAGCGTCAAGAGGGAGAAAGCAGTGCACTTGTGGAACACAAGAAGTTGGCACCTGCAAAAGAGCAAGTAGTAGGAAATAGATCCGGAGATGGCAGCGCGGCGCGCGAAGCGCGCTCCGCGCGCTTCCTCCGCGCGCCAATTTTAAATTTAAAAAATCTCTCTGTGAAAGCACGCGGATTGGGTATTTTTGCAATTCCTCTGAAAATTCAAATTCCCGGACTTTATTCCAAGGACGTCTGGAAATTGAATCGCGGTGTTTGACCATTTTGAGTATCACAAGGAATTCAAGGATTCCAGTTGTAATCCGGACCGTATAGCCGGATGATCCGGTGACTTATTTAGTTTGTTTGAAGCCCCGCGGCATTTTTTTCTTTTTTCTCGAACCGACCAAGAAATAAATCCCGCCGCGTTTTTACCTGTGCTTTTTTGTATAGCAACTGTCTCTTGGAGGAATTCATCTTGAAGCTGAATAGAGTCGGCCCGCGTCGTCTTCTCTCCTGAGTTTAAAAAAAGGATTCGAGGAATTCGGTATATAGGAAAAAAAGAAATGATCTGTGTGGATTCGAGTTACAAATGTAAAGAAAGCAAGCAAATGCAGGACGATTCAATGGAACTCGTTTCCAGCGGACAAACCCGAAGTTGATGAAGCAGGAAGAAGAAGATGATTAAAATTCGGTAGATTACGAAAAGAATGGAGAAAAAGAAGGGGGAGCGACGAGGACGAATGACGAATCTGTCTGCCATATATATTGTAATAGAAAAAGAGAATGGCAAGTAATTAAAATGGCCTAATTGCTTCTAGTTTGACGTGGGACGGAGAGCAGATGATGATAAAAATGCCGACAAACGAGCTTGCCTCTCTGCTCAAGTCTCAGCATTTGCTTTGCTTGAGACATTCAAGACGCCTACTTGATGGCTATCAAAGAAAAGACTTTTTTCTGTTTGAAATTGCCGAGCTCTAGGAATGAATAGAGAGAAAAATAGTTTTGCCGACTTCCGAGTAAATAATGTCTTTTTGGACTTGAACTTGGCGAGGACCATAGTGGAGAAAGCACCTACGAGTGCACCAAGAAATTGGTATCTGGAAACAAGCGTCAAAGTAACAAATAATGCATTTTATATTCAATAGCTAACATGGAAGCTTGGCTAGCAAGCAAAATATAATCTAATACATATCGACAGGGAGGATTAAAAACTAAAAGAGCCTGATAAAATACAGTTACAATTTGTAACTTAAAAAGCGTAAAAATATTGAAACATAAGTCGTCTTTTAAACGTTATGAAATACATCTAGGAGTGACATAGTCAAAAGAATATCAAACTTGAATTTTTATGCTCGAGGAACCATCCTGACTGAAAGACCGTGCTTGGGCCTCATAATCAGTTCAGCAAGGAGAATCAAGTCTTCGCGGCGTTCAGCAGCCTCAACTTTGAAGTTTCTGAAGACGTTGGCGAGGACAACTTTCTCTTCCATCATGGCAAACTTTTGACCTGTGGACATACGGAAAAGTGGTCAGTGAAATTGGCTGGCGGTATTTTCAAAAATTCAGTGTATTTGTATAATAAGGCTTACCAATACAGTTTCGGGGACCTGCAGAGAAAGGAACGTAGGCAAACGGATTTCGACCGACAATATTTTCTGGGAAAAATCTGTCCGGAAGGAAAACTTCGGGTTCGGGGAATACTGAAGGATCCCTGTGGAGCTGGTAAGGCATGATGAAGGCGGTGGTGCCGGCTGGGATTGTGGTTTCCTTGTCTGGAATATAAAATGCGGGAGTTTTCAAAATCGGGTAACCAAGCTTGAGAGTTAATAGTGGCAAAATACATAGGAGATTATGTACCTAAAGCCAAATCAGTCTTGATCGATCTAGCAATGAAAGGCACCGACGGGTACAATCGAAGCGACTCCTTAATACAGCATTCCAAGTACTTCATTCTGCTCATATCATTGTTGGTGATTGGCCTGGTTCTGTCATCGCCAAAGATTTCGTCGAGTTCTTCATGGACCTTGGCTTGATATTCGGGGTAGCTGCCGAGCAAAAAGATGGTCCAGTTGATATTGGCTGCGGTGGTGTCATGGCCCTGGAACACAAAATTAACGTTATTTAGAAATGCAAAAGCAAGCGCGCGCGGCGCAGCGCGCCGCGCGCTTTCCGACCTTTGGCTTCCAAATACCTCGAACATGAAGGTATCAACCTCTTCACGAATGTCCTGATCCGTCAGCTGCATCGGCCCTTTTTCTCCATCAGCTTGCGCGCGCAGCAACAGGTCAAGGAAAGCAACGCGCTGCTTCTTGCCTGTAAACAAAAAGGTGGTAAATCAACAATTCTGGGTAAATGTAAACAATAAAACGTGATCATTACGAAACACCCACTTACCTTTCATGAATACGTCTTCTTCCATATTATGGTTGACTTGGTTCGAGAGGGTGGTGGCGGTATTTTGTTTGAAAATCTGTTTACGTTCGTGAATCACCTGAAAAACACAATAAAAGAGAGGTGTAATTGATTAGCACGAAGGTGGATTGAGTGCGAAGCCTTTTGAAAGCGATCTACGAGTCTTTTGTTCACAATTAATTGGAAATCCCAGACGATTTGCCTCAAACCTTTTCCGCGGCGTAGATACTTGGGCTTGGTCGAGGAGAGGCGGAAGTAAATAAATAAATTGCTTGTTGCTTACTTTCTCAGTAAATCCATGAAGGATCTTGAGCAAATGCTTTTCTTCCCTTCCGGAAGGACAGAGAGACCAAACAAAATCGGGATGAAGCCACGGGCGTACTTGACGGTGCTGTATCAGTTCGCTGATCCTGTAAATGGCTCGAACATAGTCCGTGTCACGTTCCTCTTGAGCGTTAATTTTCCTTCCCATTGCCGTTTCTAAGGATTGGAACAAGACAAACTTTTAGCACCATTTGCTCCCGGCAATATCTAATGGACATCCAACACCACTTGCTTCCTTGGTTCCTTCCTTGTCACGCAATCTCTCTAAATACGGTTAAACGAGCGCCAAAATTCAATTACGAGTATAGCGTTACACACATACCGCAAATCACATCCAGCGCGCATCGCGTCACGTAAGGGAAAATGTTGAACGCTTTTCCAGTGGTGGCGAACTCGTTTCCAATGATGCGCACCATCACTTCACTTTGTTCGTTGAACACGTCGAGAAAGTCGTCGAGGATTTTGAAGTGGAAGGCTGGTGTAAGCATCTTTCGACGGTGGAACCATTTTTGACCTGCAATACAACATGTACCCTTTGTAAGTCGTCCTTGAACCACCAATTTATAGCGGGAAATTTGAAATTTTACCTTGACTAGTTAGAAGGCCTGTTCCAAGCCACGGCATCAACATGTCATAATCGGCACTTTTGTCAATGTGGACGGCAGAGTTGAGGACTTTCTGAAATTTTAAAAAAACGTTATTCTTATTCAAAGTTCAAAAATATATAATATTCTAGAATCTAAAACTAAAATCAACCTAAAATTGTATTTTCAATTCAACACAGTATGGAACGCCGTTACCATCGCTTTGGCTGAATACCCTTTACCACGCAATGTTATAAGAAGAACACAGCGCCATCTCTGGCGCGGCAGAACCAACTTTTTCTGTTTAGTTTTCTCCCTACTGAACCACCGTTACAAACCGTTTTCCGAAGGAGGCTACTGCATAACAACAATGGTTTTTTGTTCCTAACTCCATTTGATCTCCAAGTTAACTTTAACGTTGATACCTCAGCTGATGCCCGGTCACCAAGTATGACGTAAGGTCTGTGAAACATCCAAGCTTTTCTCACTCCTGGATGCTGGATCATTACGAATTGTATGAGGCGAAAGAATACTGCAATTTCGAATACATGGTCGTTAGCACTTTTCCCATGTTTAATCCCAAACCGTGCAAAATTTCAATAGAAACACCATAATAAAATCACTGAAAAAGCCGGAAAAAACAGACTTTGACACATGCATCAGAAACAGCATCGAAACAAACCATCGAGTGAGCCATGACACACGAACAAAATTCAAGGGTCAGCGCATTGTACTTTGACATTTGGATTAACCAAAAATAGACATGATTCTGCAACATTGCCAAAGGCCAAGTTTACACAAGATGAATCTTGATGGATCAGTGGTAAATGGCCTGAGGCGATTGATTGATTGCTATTATTAATCTGAGACGATGCTGACAATGCATCGCCGCCTCTGGCACCAAAAGCCAATAATAATTATTGATTCACCTGTCATCTGCCGAATAGACCGCAACGCCGTTGCGTAACGTTCAAAAGAAGATGCGCGCTTGGCGCTTTTAGCAAAATGCACTCTATGTAACAGTGACATTTAAATTCAATGGCTGTCTGAGTCTGGTGAGAGCTTCGAAGAAAAGAATTCAAGTTTAACTAATAATCAAGTTTGCGTAAGATGCACCTTGTGAGCTGTAACCGATGCTGAATTTTCAATCAGCCTCTCTTTTTGACTAATGATACCGGCTTTACCATAAACAGCAATGCAGTTTAAAAGAGTTTTGCAATTTTTCCGTGACAGCCGTTACAGTAGTGCAATGTCGCAATTACGGCCTTGAATTGGACCTAATTTTAGTTGCCTAATGTTTCGTTACCTCAACTAACGGAGCTCGCGCGAGCGACACAATGGGCCACCAAAGGATCCAAATTTTGTCGAACCCGCCTCGTTGAGCAAAGCCGAAACAAACGAGTCTGAAAAATTCTACAGAGAAAAACATTTTGTGAACAAGAGCCTTGATTGCACCAAAGCCAAGACTATTTCACACTTGCAAATATATTCAAGCCATGAACCAGCTAAACAAAAAAGTGCTAAAAATTTTGCTCTTTGACATTGTAAACAAGAATAATGCGTTTTGCACCAAAGACTCACAAAAATGACGCACAGGAAACCCTGAGTGCAGATATATGCAATTAGCCTTTGAAATTCAAGAGACCAAAGGTCATAACAGTTAGAAGTGAAACCGGAAACAATGCTCCTGACCAAAACTGCCAATTCTGAACAAGGCCTTCGCTAGCATTTTCAAAAGTCTCCTAAACGTCTAACAGCTTATGGATTCAACAAGGGAAATTTGAAATCTACACACAAACCTCTGTATAATCAGCCCTAGAAATGCCAACGTAGGGCGTGTCCAACATCCAGGCCCGGTCACATCCTTGCCGAAGTGTCAGCGACAGGCTCATCATTCGTAGGAACACTTGACGTCAGAATGTGTAATTTTTGAATTATTAGTGGATTCCGTGAAATATCTCTAACTAATTGTCCATCCAGTTCCAGCTCCATCCAGCTAGTCCAACAGTTCATTATGAATCACTACGAAGCCTACTGTTTCTGAGTGAATTACGTATGTACATCATGACGAGACCCCTACAACCTAGCTACAACTAAGTAATAAGTTAATAGTACGTAAATTAATTAACCTCTATATCAGAGCCCTTGGCAATCACGACCATTGGATCTCGCCCGAGGTAAATCAAGTATCGGTTTCCATAATCTTTGACCCATTGGACTAACAATGGTAGCAGCTCTACAAAATAGTAAGTTTAGTAATAATGTTGTTATATGTACAAAACGTTCAACTTTTAAAATGCTTCTACTACGGCAAAATGTGATAAGCACCAAAAGCTGAAATCAATAGCCAAGCTTAAAGCCAACTGATCAATCAATGTCATACTGCTCAAGCGTTTTGTTATTGCAGATTCTCGACTGACTGCTCCTTGATCAAGTTCAAAGGTTAAGAGAGCTTCAAGGCTAGAACAGCAAGCAACCCAATTGACCCTTGAACCAAAAAAAGCTGACCCGCCCACAACCAAAGCCCATCCCACAAACAAAAGCAACCAACAAGCATTAAAGTCGAGTAAAAACTTACGTTCGTTTGACACATTGAGATCTAAAGCGTTGCCGAAAATTGGTAGACTTGGCGGTCCCGGAATTTTCTTGAGAAGCTTGGCTTTTCTGGATTCGAAGAAGAAGAGAAGATAGCAGCCGACGATGATGGTTGCAACGAGGGGTAGCAACGGAATCATTTTGTCAATGGTTCTTTTGTACACAGTTCAAGTAACAGCGATTCAATCTATCAACAACACAGTCAAAATTCACAATGTCCAGTTAGTTAGTTTCCAAAAGAGTAACAAGAAACAATGACTGTCGGCGGCAAAGACGGAAACAACAAGAAGGCAAGGTGTCTTATGGTCATCGACAGGAACTATAGCACGGGTTCTTCTAATCTTGAAAAAATATGAAATGTTGCTCAGGGACAGACGAGAGAATAGATAGAGCAAAGCTATAGCGGTATAGTAGCAGGAATATAGTATCTTTATCTTTTCGAAGCTAGGAGAGGAATGAGAGTGATAAGCGGTTTAGCGTTCAAGTTAAATATAAAATTAGTTGCAGAAGTAGGCTCAAAAAAGTACATGCGGAGACAATTCACAAGCAAGGCAGGAATTGAACAGATGAGCTATGAAAATTTGAGAGTCGGTTACAAAAACGTAAGCTTATCTTGAAGGAAAGACTTGAAGGGACAGGTACATTCGCAAGCGTTTATGTAAGTATAGGGGAAGACGCCAGATAATATTCAAGCATTGCGGCTTTTAAAGCGACGTACCAAATAAAGCTTATGAGGCTGGTATAAGCGCTTGAAGCGTTCGTGATGATTATGTTAGTTGTCTTGAGTCAGCTGATCGCTGATCATCTTCAGCTTAGCACGAGGGCATGCGGCAGGTATCTTTTTAAGCAAGTGGTAAGGCTATAAAGCGTTGCAGGTGATGGCGATGGCGACTCTAAAAGGATTACAAGCAGGTTCATAATTAGTCAGAGCAAAGGATTAAGTATTTTGCTAATTTATGGATACCCTTACGAATCACTACTAACTTCCACGTTAACTTGAAGAAGAATGTGTGAGAACGAAGCAAAATGCGTAGCTGGATGGAGTTGTTGAGTTCGTCACCTGTCCGCATGGACTTTGATTCGCAACTGCAAGGACAAATCAAATCAACATAAGAGTTCGTTTCAATCTGGAATCTGGATGGAACCATTATGTATCAAAGTCACATTACTTACGCTAAGCTTAGAAAACATTACACGAATCAAGTTCTCAAGGCCAAACTGATGCGTGAATTCGCAATGCTTGAAAGGATAGAGATGAACGAGTTGAAGAATTGGCCCGGTGGGCGCAAAAAAAGATTGTTTGAATAGGTAGTGAATGAAGATTCTAATGGTAAGCGGCGACTGAAATCATGCGATTACGAGGGCTACAGCATAGGATCAAATGGCCTAACAGCAAATAGCCAAGAGTTTCAGAGAAAAAGGCGGTAGTAGTTGATAGTAAGCAGATTTGCAGTAGAGCAGCGTTTAATGAAAAACGAAATATGACTATAGAGAAGAAGGT
Organism: Sphaeridia pumilis; assembly: GCA_034698345.1. Lineage (NCBI taxonomy): Eukaryota > Metazoa > Arthropoda > Collembola > Symphypleona > Sminthurididae > Sphaeridia > Sphaeridia pumilis. The sequence continues at coordinate 2,340 of JAQGBJ010000947.1, read as the reverse complement.
AAAGATTTTAAGCGTGTTTGGCAAGTTGCTCATCAACCCAGTCTTCGAAGTAGGAAGCCTCGGTGTACACTCCGTAGTAGTCGGGGAAAGCGCAGCCACGTCCCCAGGAAACAACACCGACCAGGGTGACTTCTCCGTCAATGACTGCAGTAAGAGGGCCACCAGAGTCTCCTACAAGAAGAAACAAAATGATATGAGTTTCCAAGTTGGATCTCATCAAACTTTTGCGGGTACCAAGCTTGAAACGTACCTTGGCAGGAGTCCTTGCCACCTTCCTTCAACCCGGCGCAAATCATATGGTCAGCAATGGCGCTTTCGCCATAAGCGGAGCGGCATTCATCGTCAGTGACAGCGGGTACTTCAACAGCGCGGAGGTTGGCGGGAGACACTCCACCGGAGGAAGTGGTTCCCCAGCCGGAAACTCGGAGTGGGGTAGTGGCAACGATTTCAGTACCTTTAGCAGCAATAGCGATGGTGGCAGTGCGGAACTCGTTGGTGAATTTGATAGGGGTTTCCAACTTCATGACGGCAATGTCATTGTTGAAGTTGCCAGAGTTGTAGCCTTCGTGGACAATGTTGAGAGCGACTTGACTGACTTGAGAGTCGTCTTCGGGGAACCGGACACTGTGGAGACCGGCACGAACGCTGTAGACATCGGCACCACCGAGGACGGCGCAATGGGCAGCGGTGACGATCCAGTCCTCGTTCAAGATAGACCCTCCGCAAACGTGGCTCCCGTAGTACTGGAGGGATATTTGGTGAGGAATTTCACCAGGTTTGACTTCGTCTCCGCCAACGATGAGGGGCATCCAACGGAAGAAGGGGCGGGGTGCGGCTGTAATCAACAAGGCGTTTCGTTATTATTACACAATAAATGACGCTTATTATTAATTTCAGACAGTTTTTGAAAAAACATCGGAAAACCAAAAATATTCAAGAAAAGTAAGCCAAAATGTAAACATTGAAAATCAACGTCAAGTTTAAACTTACCGCTCGCAAAAGCAGCCAGCACTAAAACGGCAAGGATAACTAAGGCGGCTTTCATGTTGAACCTTGTTGTTTGTTGTCAGTCAGAAACGGAATGATTCGATGCGAATCCTTCATTGCTATTTATATGGTTTGGTTCAGTTTGATAAGACTCGCTAGTGCAAATTAAAAAGTGTTTGTTTAGTTGAAAAGTAGCAATTGAACTTGTTTGCAAATCTGCACCTTTTGTTAAATGAACTTATCAGTGGGGAAAACTTGATAAAACTTTCCAAGGGTTGTGGAAAACCGAAAGGTTGATTATATTAATCCGAAGGCGATTAATTGAATCAGGGAATGCCTATACCTGAAGTCGGGATTTTTTGCTGACAATCAGAATCTGTGAATCTAATTTTAGGTAGGACAAGGACTGGAAGATTTGCCAATTGAAGGACATTGTTTGTTTATGTAATTCAAGTGGATTTTGGATCTTCACTCACAGGGAAAACCGATGCTGCAGCCAGCCGTCAGCAGCATTTTGAGATCAGACTTGTATCAACAAGGAAAGGAGTGACCCGATCTTGAACCAGTTTGATTACAAGGTATTATGATTGACATGAAATTCGAATGATGATCCAGTGGATTTGCCAAATACTTTAGGACGGGAATTCTGATTGTGATCCTTGATCAGCTTTTGGTTTTCCAGGATTTGAAACTGCCTAGAATGTAACATTCGACAACAAATTTGATTCAGAACCCGGCACCAATAGTACATCATGCCACAACTGCATCAACGTTAGACTGATGTGAGATGTTAACTTGCTTTCTGCATGTCATAGCGTATTCTGAAATTAAAATAGATTTTTCTAATTTTGATGTTTCCAGTATCCTTCAAGTCTCAAGACGTCATTGGAAATTGCAGCGTTGATGTGCAACGTTGGAAATGCAACGTCTCGATAAGGATAACTTTGTTCAGTTATAGCTGAAGTCTTTGATGCAGAGCCACTTCAACTTGGACCTTCAGCCTTGACGTTAAGGTATGAGCCAGTGTGAATTTTACGTGTAAATGTAAGGCTGAATCTCAGGTTGATATCTTTTCTCACTGGAGAGGTTTGTTTACAATTTCAGATTGATTGATGGACTCGCTGGAGCAGATTAGAACACCTTAATCAACATGGAATCTAAGATGTAATTGAAGAACAAGGACCGAGACAAAGAAGTAGTTGATGATGAATTTTGATTTATTAAGTAGCCGAGCCACTATTTGAGGCCTGATTAGATATCAAAGCTTGTTTGAAACAAAGGAAATAGCTTAAGCGTTTTGGGTGATCCAGGGAACGTATTCCAAAACGTTGGCATACACTCCGGGGTAGTTAG